>SNQJ01S0131735.1:12586-25470 GCA_010110895.2 Picea sitchensis | reverse complement strand
GGGAACTTGCATGCAAGTGATCTGGTTTTAGTATATGGTTGTTTGTTCGCTTATGGATTCTTATGATGATGTAGATGGATTATGATGTTAGGTTATTTGATATCTATGTATTAACATATGTTATTGACGAGTTTCCCCTAAGTGTACAGGACACTTGGTGAATTGAGGATGCCACTGGCATCAATGGACCTCCTTGGACTCCGAATCGAGTCAAGGAGTGGACTATATTGGTTTGGGTGATTTTCATTTATGCATATGTGACATACGATCGGGTATATTATGATGTTGTTTATGGATCATTGACAATGTTTCATTGATGGATGCAGGTTGACGATTGCTTGCTAATCAGACTCACATAAGGAGTAAAAGGGCCATGCACAACAACCAGATATCGAGGGAGAGGTGTGACAATATCCCTGTCACAACCTACTAGCACTTCCGTCGTGACTCGAATTGTAGGTTAACGATTACCTAGTTCGAGAGATCCACGGTGTCGTGAGGAGAGACTGAGACAATTGCTCACGAAGATTCTAAGGGGCCCATAATAAGGCAACATCCATATTCCTTAGAGGCTCTTAGTCTCTCACAAGGTCGCCTAAATGGAGTATTGACTCCAAGGGTTGGAAAACTACCAAAACCAGTCAAAGGTGTGTGGCACCCTTGGAGCATGTAGTGTGTCTTGAAGGGAACATCACATAATTCAAATTTTAACCAAAGGTGAGTGGCACCCTTGGAGCATGGAGTGCATCTTGAAGGGCACGTCATGGTATAAAAAAAATGATTCAATGAATCTAAGTGGCCTAGAAAACTTGACCTAATGATAAAGCTTAAATATTGAGCACCTGTCGAATTAATTAATTGATTAATTAATTAACTAAAGAATGAACTTATTAAGCATAATCCCTAAAGGTCTAGGCATTTGCAAATAAAGAATTAACTAAGCCTAAGTCTAAGTGAGTGAGAAGACTAAAAACTAAAAATTTTAAATTAAATGATGAGGGATGAAATAAATCAAATTAAGAATAAATGAAAATAAAAATAAATCCTAAGGAATGATTAATACACTTGTGCAAGTAAATACTAAATTAGAATTTTAGTTGAGAAAGGAATAAAGCATAAATGTGTAAGCATAGAAAGGCATATAGTCCAGTCTAACTAAAGAAATTTCCTAAATTAAACAAAACTAAGTTTTAGAAAGGCGTTATCCATTAAAGGGAAATAGAGGGAATAAAGGGACAACTAGGAGTGAATTTATTAGCGCTTTTAGGATGGGTGAGGGAAATTGACAGTTATTTTAATCAAATTGTGGATTTATTGGTGAAACTAAGGGAACAGGTGACAAGTGTATGGGGGGGGGGGGATAATTCCTAATTAAAATTAAAAAAAAATGAATTAAATGTGCAAATGGCAAGTGGTCACTAAGAAAAATTCTATAAAAGAAATGGCTAAGGGGAAGCACGGGGGGATGACTGGTATGAGTAAGGTTATGCTGTAGAAATTATGAGTGGTTTTAATTGTGAGAGTTGGGATACCCAACTCGAGAGACATAGTGGTAGCTCTACCTTGCGAGGTGAGATGAGAGCTAGAGTATTCTAGTTGCGGTTGTGTGTGGCCCGTTTGTGGCTCAGGGAGCTGAGGGGGAAGATGAGTACTCGTAGCGTTGGATGGGAGGTACTAGTGAAGTTTGCATGGTTAGCAAGCTGGAATTTGGATGGAGAGCAAGCGCAAAATAATTTCTTCGACTTCGTTGCCTTCGGTTACGGTATTCCTCACTGAATTAGTAAATGCAATGTATTAAGTTTATTGTATTTTTATTGAAGTTGTAATGTTTTAAGTGTTTCTTGTATATGTATTTTGGGGTATTCTCAGCGTTTGTATTGCATGCATTCTCTGCATTTTCTGTTTCACATTGGCCCAACGATTTTTGTTACGTTAGCCCAATGATCTTGTTGATTTTTTCCTAGCGGTTGGGTATCTTTAAACCTCTACGATTTCCTTGTGACCTGACGTTGTCTCCATTCGATTATTTTTAACTTGTTACCCAACGATTGTATCTAATGCTCATTTGTTTTTTTTAACCTTTTCTACCCAACGATTGGTATCCATTTTTCTCAACATTTGACTGTAATCCCTTCTGCGATCTGCCAACATTACTCAACGAATTCTTTCTTATTTTCCTCTACAAAATTTTCATGCTTTCCTCAACAAATTTATTAAGTGAATACCCTCTGCGATTTCACCTTCGCTCATCATTTGAAGTGATATCTTGACTCTTCTTTAACCTTAATTGAACTGAGTTTTCACCATTGTCTTTGCGTTGTTCACCATATTTTATCTCTGATTTTTGGAACCCTTCACCCATAATTTGTGCCCTCTTGGCGTTTTAGTCACTGATTTATCTCTGTGTGGAAAATGAAATGTCTACCAACTTGAGCTCCCTTTTGGCATTTATTTCCCTTATTTTTTTCCTCTACGTTTGCTAGCATTTCCCCCCAGTACAGTGAAAGATTCACCTGGAAAATTCTTGCGTCTCTCCTCTGCAACTTTGGTTGATGACCTCTGTGTTTAAAATTTCTCCCAGCATGCAGTGCCCTTGCATTTTACAATCTCTCAATGCTTTTGTTTTCTTAACACTCAACAATTGCACTTAACCCTCAACATTTTTATGCACCTATCACTCAACGAAATTATTGTCTTAAACACTCAACGATTATGCACTTATCCCTCAATGTATTTGCAGTCTTAAACACTCAACGATTATGCACTTATCCCTCAACGTGTTTTTTGTTTTAACCCTCATCATTTTTATGCACTTATCACTCAACGAAATTACTATCTGACACTCAACGATTTCACCTTTTACACTCAACGTTTTTCTTCTCATCCTTCTCTCTGCGTTTTTCCCTTCCTTTATTATCTCTTCTAGGCCAGACTGTCTGTGAGAAGTGTAGAGACTGACAATCACACTCTCTCATTATACAACGACGGTTCATTTTTAGCGGAGACTTTTTTTTCCTAAAATTTTGATTTTCTTCTTAAAATCAGATTTCTTCATAGACTTGTTAGAATGTTGCATTCCCTCCCTAAATTTTCTGACTCCATTTCCATTAAATTGAGGTTGATCTTACGTATTACAATGCCATCAACAGAGTAATAACTAAGGATTTTTTCTTCAACTGTTTCGAACAAGATCTTGTTTTTAAAGCGTATATCTAGCTATTTTATAGTATCTCAAGGTGGCCGACTTTAATGGGAGATATCATTGTAGTGAGCTTTCTGAAGGATACGACTTAACAGTTATACAATTTTATTTCAATATTAATTTCTTGATATTATGGTTTTGTATCTTGCACACAATTGCACTTGTACACCCAACTGTTTGTTCCCAAGTAGAGATGGAATTGTCTCGTCCACCTATTAAGAACCAGAATAGATATACAAATATAATCACCATAAATGTTGAATACACAATAGATCCAAAGGACAATATAGAATAAATCACACTTTAGTATATCAAACCCTTGAGGTAGGGCAACACCATACAATGGATCATATTATGGAAGGGATCCTCTCCTGTTCACTTGCCTCTTTGAGAGGACATCCTCCTATTGAGCTACAACTCACAATACAATACTTATGTTCATGTCCCATTATATTTCTTGAACCCCTTTATATAGTGTTACCATCACCTAAAAACATTCTAGAGGAGGAATTCTCTAGAAGTATAACCTTCTAAGAAGTCCTCTTACATTTATTATATCTAACTACCCATTTATTATATCTAGCTACCATAGTGGGTCTTATTTAATAATATAGTGGATCAAGTTCACCTTATAATGAATGGACTCCACTATTATCACTATGGGCCCTCTGGGCCCCCACTACTACCTCTCTAACTACCTAACATTCCATCCCCCTTATGAAAGAATTGTCCTCAATGCTTGATGTACAACCATATATCAGGGTTCCAAGGATAATTGTGTACCATAATGTTGAAGAAGACTGGAGAACCAAGGTCCCATGTAGAAAGGAAATCCACCATGCTGAAGTAGTCCAATCGCCATTGTAAGCATGGCTCCCATGTCCAAGTTCTCATGTGAAATCCCCGTGGAAGATTTTGGAACACGATAACCAACTCAAAATGATGCTCCAAATACTGACACATGTCATGTGGATCCAAATAAGAAGATCCATCCACATAGTGGAAAAGGGTCATAGCAGAATCTGGAAGGAATAATACCACTGTAGAATATGCAGGATGGACACTGGTAATAATCATTGGCTCCCGATTTTTCACATTGATGCTCTCTATAGAAGGTAGATTAGAGTCATCAAATAAAATATGAAAGTGGTTGTCATCCCAGAAATGACAACTATCCATATACCAATCATCACAATCGGACTCCAAATCATACCAAGCATATATTTCTTGATTATATTCATCCCTTATGTCTTCCATAAGAAATATATCCTGTATGTTATCCAATGAATCTTGAATACTATGAAAACTATCATTGAGTTCGTTTGTGAGGCCATCTACAAAGTCATCCAATTTGGCATCCAATGTGTCATACAATTGGGATTTGAATTCTTCAATAATTTGTAGAATTTATTTGAGGATTTGAGAGGACTTATCCATATGAGCACCCTATGAACTCTTCGGTCCCACGGGCGTCACAAAAAAACCCAAAAAATAGAACAATAAGCTACGGTAGAAAATCGCAGCTTTTTCCGGAAAAACCCTGAAAAACTGTTGAATTTAAAATGCTCATAACTTCACTTCCTGGACTTCGTTTCATCTTTTTTTATTTTTGAAATTGGGTATTTCTCCAAGAGGAATTCAAATAACCAATTTTTTTTTACAAATTCAGTTCATAAAGCCTCATATCTGAACCTGAAGTGTGAAACCCTCCTTTTTTTCTAGAAAATTTCTACAAAAAGAGCAAAAACATGCCTGCCTTCTTTGGCCAAGGAAAGTGCTCTGATACCACTTGTTAAGAACCAAAATAGATATAAAAATATAATCACCACAAATTTTGAATACACAATAGATCCAAAGGACAATATAAAAGAAATCACACTTTATTATATCAAACCCTTGAGGTAGGGCAACGCTATACAATGGATCCTATTATGGAAGGGATCCTCTCCTGTTCACTTGCCTCTTCGAGGGGGCATCCTCATATTGAGCTACAAATCAAAATACAATAATTCTCTTCATGTCCCATTACAATGCTTGAACCCCTTTATATAGTGCTACCATCACCTAAGAACATTCTAGAGGAGGAATCTTCTAGAAGTAGATCCTTCTAAGAAGTCCTCTTACATTTATTATATCTAACTACCCATTTATTATATCTAGCTACCATAGTGGGCCTTATTTAATAATATAATGGACCTACTCCACCTTACAATGAATGGCCTCCACTGTTATCACTATGGGCCCTTTGGGCCCCCACTACTACCTCTCTAGCTACCTAACACCACCACGATGTTTAGAAGGATTTCGGGGCTAGGTATACTTTTATGATGTGCAAGGATTTCATTACTATGCACCTTTATTGCCCACCTTGACCACTCTCAAGGTTTTGATGCTAGTAACCTGGGCACAAGGTTGGATGTGTTATCGTAGTCAGTCTAGTGCTGGAATTTTCTTAAATGGTAGTTACGTCGATCAATGGATATGTGTTATCATAGATGGGCCATTGGTGGAATGCTTCGAAAAAGGTATTTGCATCAGTTATTGATTTGTGTCATTTGTAGTTGGTCCTTTGTTAGAATGTTTCTTAGGTGGCCCTTGCGTCCTTTAAATCGATGTATGTTGTTGTGGTAGAATTATTGCGCCATGATATGTATAGATGATTGAATTGATAATTATATTGCACCATGGTTAATGTTGACTTACAAATGTTAAGTAATTATAATCTCTTGTGCCACTAAAATAGATGTATTATATTTGCACCATTAAATGAGTTGACGTATGATCGTTAAGTGATGAGATCTCTTTATAAAATAACTGATGATTACTCTTGCACCTTAACTTTAATGTGATGTAGGACTGAATTTATGTGAGTAGATTTTCTTGCGCCTTGATTAAAAGTAATAACTAGTCTTATGCCTGTAATTATGTTGACCAATGATAATCTAGAAATGTGTTTAATCTTGCACATATGTATAAGGTTGATTTAGGATTGCTTTAGCAACCAATGTACCCTTGCTCCACTAAAAGGTTATTGAATAAAGGATTGATCGATGATTTCCTTTGCACAATAAGTTAGGCTAATGTTAAGTAATTAGATAGCTTGCGCTATGGAATAATGATGATTCATAAATGATTACGCTTTTAGATTACTCATGCACATTGTAATAATGTTAATGTATGATTTCCTGCGTGATTAGATTATTTACATGCATTGAAATAATATTGATTATTGTTGAGTTCAATGATTGGTTATTCATGCGCCTTGAAGTAAAGTAGATGTCTTCTTTGCACCTTGAAAATAAATTAAAGGTGATTGTACTTACGCCCTTAGAATAGTGTTTTCATATGATTAATTTATTAATTAAGTTCTCTTGCGCCATGGAATTTATGTTACGTGTGATGGTTTATTAGAATGCTATTGCACCATTGATTATCGTTAATGTTGATGATTTAGCATATTTGGATTTGGACTTGATTGTGTTAGTGGGATGTAGACACCTCCTTGTTCCTCAGAATAATCGCCAACCCTAAGACCTTAAATGATTAAAATAAATTGGATCCTAGCCGTGAGCATTCCTTATGTGTCCTGGAGGTCATAACCTTCTAGAGTAGGTTGGGTGGGTAGTCATTTTAATATTCATTATCTGGTTGATCATTGTTTATAAACTGTTTCAAGATGATTGTGATGTGCGAAGCGGCGATGTTATTTATGTTTATGTGTCGCTATCGTTTTTGTTGATGTGTTGAATGCGTCATTATTGATTTCAATGATGAGTAGCTAGTAATGCTCTTACTTATGACGTCGTTGATTTTGCGTTGCTATGATTTGTATTGTTGACGTTAATTTCCTAATGCAAAAAAATAAAAATCACCTTTTATGCTTCGCTTTCCTAGTCGTAATGGAGGAGACGTTACATATGGTATCAAAGCAGGTTCAACCCTGTGACTATGGATCGTCACGCTTTCCATTGTATTAAACATTTGATTAATAAATTAGCGCTAATTAAAATTTTAAACATGTCCATGTGGTGATCATGGTTAGAGGACACTGCGGAGGTTCACGATGTGGTGTTAGGGGAGGAGATGCGACGTCTCTAGTAGCACCCATGGCAGAGGGGTATAACCCCCAAGAAGAAGAACCAGTCATTGGGTGTGAGAAGATTTGTTGTGGGGGATGCGGTTGGTATGACAAGGTCCTCTCAGAGGATGTTAGAGGCCTTCATTAACCACCTAGATAGAGATGAGGCTAGGGCGCCTGTACCCAATGAGGGTTCACAGCACGCTCCATCTGGAAGTGGTAGCATTCAAATAGAACTCGAGAAGGTTAACTTTTTGAGTTCATGGGTGCCATGAACAGCTCAGTCGCTAAGGCATGGTTGGAGAACATGGAGATGTGCTTCGCACTTCGCGGTTACAACCGCCAACATGAACGTCAGCATGGTGTCCTTCAAATGAAGGGGATTGCTCTTCTATGGTGGAAGAAACTCCTACCTAAACTAAACATGGTCGTAGAAGCCATGTTATGGGAATGATCTGAGGAATGGTTCTGGGAGAAGTAATTGTCAGAGGAATTCATTGAGCGCCAGCTCAATGAGTTCAACGCCTTACGATAGGGTGGTCGTATGGTGCCAGAGTATGAGACTAGACTTATGGAGCTACTTTGGTATGCCCTGCATCTGAACATGGGGTAGATGGAGATCAACAAGTTCGTTTTCGACCTCAACTCAAACTTTCGTGCAAAGGTGAGGATCCAAATTCCTTTGACGTTGCACGATGCAATCCAATAGGCCTCATAGCTGAGGAAGAATTGACCTGCGGGAGTGAGGGAAGGACTCCTGGAAGACCATATGGACTGACGACATCAGGTGCGCATCAACATCATACGCCAGCTGGACAAGACTTTGGGGTATCAAGATATGTCTAAAGGACCCTTTTTCACGAAACTACGACGACAGGATCCTCAATAGAGAACTCCCTACAGGGGACCACCGCATCAATGACAACACCACCAATAGTCGCATTTTAGGCCTGTCAGCAAAACATATCAGGATCTTAGGCTGGTAGGCTAGCAGCTTCTACTTCAGGGCCATGAGTACTGGACCGGAGACAGGTGTTGGATATGTGGAGAGCCACCTTACCAACAAGATTGTCCTGTTGAAAAGGCCAGAGCGTTCGGGTCAACAGGACACACTATCGTTGTAGATTTGGGCAAGGCCCACAAGATTTATGACCGCGGTGAATAACTGCCAAGCCGAGCACCAATCTATTGTGCTAGAGACGTCAGGTAAATTTGCAAAAGAGTATGCACAAAGGATGCAAGTTATACACAATCTTAGTGCTAATGAAAGTGGTGAGGCAGAAGGATTGGAAGACCTTCCATTAGTATGAGTATTGCTGACGTGTTTCCAGAAGAGTGACCAAGCTTTTCTCTTGAAAGAAAGATGGATTTTACCATCGACTTGAAACCTGGAACCAAATCGACAACAAGAACGCCTTATCAGATGTCGACACCTGAGATACAGGAGTTGAAAATGAACCTGAAGGAGTTGTTGGACCTAGGACTTATACGTCCAAGTGTGTCACCTTGGGGTGCGCTTGTCTTTTTCATAAGAAAGAAGGATGGGTCGTGGAGACTCTGTATTGATTATCATCAATTGAACAAGGAAATGATCAAGAACCAATATTCGTTTCCTAGAATAGATGATTTGTTTGATCAAATGAAGGGTGCGATGGTGTTTTCAAGGATTGACTTGAGATCAGGATATCATCAGTTACAGATCAAAGAGGAAGGAATTCCTAAGACTACATTCAAGACGAGGTTTGGGCATTACGAGTTTATTGTTTTACCGTTTGGAATGACAAATTCCCCAGGGGTATTCATGAGCTTGATGAATGGGGTGTTCCGTGAATACTTGGACAATTTTGTTCAAGTATTCATTGATGACATTTTGATATATTCTCAAACGACGGAAGAACATGATGAACATTTTCTCTTGGTACTACAGTTTTTACGAGAGAACAAATTATATGGGAAACTGTCAAAATGGTCTTTTATCAATCAAGAATTCATTACTTAGGGAATGTTATCTCTGACGAAGGCATCGGTGTGGATCCAGCGAAGGTAGAGGATATTATGGAATGTCCTGCACCGACGAACGTACCAGAAGTACGTAGATTTATGGGTTTAGATGGATCTTATTGACAGTTCATCAAAGTTTTTTTGAAGATAGCAAATCCGATCATGGAATTTCAAAAGAAAAACAAGAAGTCTGTATGGACCAAGAAATGCGCAGACTCATTTCGAAGTCTCAAGGAGATGTTGACGACATCGCCCATACTAAAATTCCTCGACATGGACAAGGACTTCTTGGTGTGCACAGACACATCCAAGGAAGGCTTAGGAAGAGTTTTGATGCAAGACGGTTGGGTGATCACTTACATCTCAAGGAAGTTGAGAAAGCATGAGGAGAACTACATGATGCACGATTTGGAGTTATTGGCGATTGTGTATTCCATGAGAGTGTGGAGACACTACCTGATTGGATGGAAGTTCAAACTAAAAATGGACCAATGTGGTTTGCAACACATTTGTATGAAAAGTGACTTGAACACACGACAAAGGCGTTGGTCATAACTGCTTAGCGAGTAGGATTTTTAGATTACCTACATAAAAGGAATAGTGAACAGAGTGGCATATGCGTTGAGTCGGAGACCACACATATTCTCAGTGATACCTCTCGAATGAATCTTCGAGAAAATATTCTAACTATACAGTTCAACGATGACTGGTATACAGAGGTTAGGGAAAATATCAGACAAAACACCATGATGGTACCAAGGTTTGAAGGTTATACTTGGACAAGGATGGATTGTTGAGGTACGATGACCATATTTACATGGCTCCTAACAATGAATTAAGAAGTTTTGAACTCAAGTAAATCTCGTAGACTTGTATACATGGCTCATCTAGGAGTCACGAAGATGAGGGAAGACCTTAATCCCTTATTCTTTTGGAAAGGAATGAAGGAGGACATAGTCAAATACGTGGCGATATTTCTAGAATTTCAGCAAGTGAAGGCCAAACATAGATATCCGACAGGATTACTATAGCCACATGCTATTCCAGAATCAAAATGGGAGGTCATTTCGATAGACTTCATTGTGGGATTGTTGCTGACGGAAAGGAGGCACGACTCAATTTTCTTGGTAGTTGACACTCTAACAAAGAGTGCACATTTTATCCCTATGTGTATGACGTATCAGGTGCTAGACATAGCTAGAGTTTTTATTAGCGTGATTGTGAGATTTCATGGTGTGCCTAAGAGGATCATATCAGATCGAGGATCGATGTTTACAGGATGATTTTGAACTAGTTTCCAACAGGCCTTGGGAACCCAACTTAACTTTAGTACCATGTATCACCCGAAGACAGATGGGTAGACAGAAATAATGCACCAAATCTTGGAAGATATGTTTTGTATGTACGTGATGGACCAACAGAAGCATTGGGAAGATTTCTTGCCACTGGTAGAGTTTGCGTACAACAACATCTATCAAAGCACCATTAAGATGGCACCATTCAATTTTTTTATGGGCGACTGTGTCATACGCATTTGAGCTAGGATCGACTTGAGAATAATGTCCTGGTAGGACCATAAGCGATCCAAGAAATGGAAGAGAAAATGAAAACGATAAGACAAAGGATTAAAGAATCACAAGATCAACAAAAGAGTTATGTCGATGCGGGTTGCATTGACCGTAGTTATGAAGTTGGTGATCAAGTCTTCTTGCGGGTGAAACTGCACAACAATTCGATCAAGTTTTGAAAGGGTTCTAAACTCTCTCCTCGGTTTGTGGGACCTTTCAAAGTGGTGGAAAATAAAGGGCCCATGGCCCGTTGACTAGCTTTGCCTGATTCTTTGAGGCGTATGCACGATGTTTTTCATGTATTTGTTTTGAGACATTTTGTTAGTGAACCTACACATGTGATTGACATGAGTTCTTTGTAGGTGTCGGATGAGGGTGCACTCATGATGGAGCCAATCCGCATCCTGGACCATCTCATTAGAAAACTATGACATCGAATAGTCGATCAGGTCAAGGTCCAATGGGACAATTATATTCCACACTCAGATACCTGGGAGGAAACATATGATATTGTGCACCAACAGTTTCCTTATTTGTTTGATAGTTAGACATTTAGATCTTGTCAGATTCTTTATTACTGCATTTATATACTGTCAAACTTCGGGATGAAGTTTAAAATAAGAGCGGGTGTATGTAAGATCCCTCTCTTGCAAGCACATGTTATTGAGTTGTTCTTTGAGGGCACTTGCATGCAAGTGATCCAATTTTAGTATATGGTTGTTTGTTCTCTTATGGATTCTTATGATGATGTAAATGGATTATGATGTTAGGTTATTTGATATCTATGTATTGACAGATTCTATTGACGAGTTTCCCCTAAGTGTGCAAGACACTTGACGGATTGAGGATGCCACTGGCATCAATGGACCTCCTTGGACTCTAGATCGAGTCAAGGAGTGGACTGTGTTGGTTTGGGTATTTTTTATTATGCATATGTGACATATGATCAGGTATATTATGATGTTGTTTATGGATCATTGACAATGTTTCGTTGATGGATGCAGGCTGATAATTTCTTGCTAATTAGACTCACATAAGGAGTAAAGGGGCCATGAAAAACAACCAGATATTGAGGGAGAGGTGTGACAACAACCCTGTCACAGCCTACTATCACTCTCGCCATGGCTCGAATTGTAGGTTAAGGATTACCTAGTTTGATAGATCCATGATGTCATAAGGGGAGACTGAGACAGTCGCTCACGAAGATTCTAAGGGGTGCACAATAAGGCAGGGTACGTATTCCTTATAGGCCCTTAGTCTCTCACAAGGTCGTCTGAATGGAGTATTCACTCCAAGGGTTGGACAACTACCAAAACCAGTCAAAGGTGAGTGGCACCCTTGGAGCACGTAGTGCATCTTGAAGGGCACATCGCATAAATAAAATTTTAATCAAAGGCGAGTGGCACCCTTGGAGAACGGAGTGCGGCTTGAAGGGAGCGTCGCGGTATAAACAAAATGAGTCAATGAATCTAGGCGGCCTAGAAAACTTGAGAGAATGATAAACCTTAAATCTTGAGCACATGCTGAATTAATTAATTGATTAATTAATTAACTAAAGAATGAACTTATTAAGCATAATTCCTAAAGGTCTAGGTGTTTGCAAATAAATATTTAACTAAGCCTAAGTCTAAGTGAGTGAGAAGACTAAAAACTAAAAATTTTAAATTAAATGATGAGGGGATAAAATAAATCAAATTAAGAATAAATGAAAATAAAAATAAATCCTAAGTAATGATTAATACACTTGTGAAGGTAAATACTAAATTAGAATTTTAGTTGAGAAAGGAATAACCCATAAATGTGTAAGCATAGAAATGTATCTAGTCTAGTCTAACTAAAGAACTTTCCTAAATTAAACACAACTAAGTTTTAGAAAGGCGTCAGTCATTAAAGGGAAATAGAGGGAATAAAGGGACAACTAGGAGTGATTTTAGAAGCGCTTTTAGGATGGGTGAGGGAAATTGACATTTAATTTAATTAAATTGTGGATTTATTGGTGCAACTAAGGGAACATGTGACAAGTGTTTGGGGGGGG
>SNQJ01S0131734.1:20332-46279 GCA_010110895.2 Picea sitchensis | reverse complement strand
GCGATTTTTAAGGTAAAATAATTTTATCCTATAAAATTTGGGCAAATCATTTTTAAAATAACGAATCTCATTTTTGGAAAAACCATGGAAAATTAGCCCATGAGCGAAATTTAGCCCCTAAAATCATCCATGGATGAAACGGGTGTTTTGTTTTGTTTTTTTCAAATTTTGTTTTGTTATTTTTTTTTTTGGGTATGTTTTTTTGTTTTTGTTTTTATTATAGTTATATATAATATAATATATATAATTTATACCATGGATGAGTATAAAAAATCCTAGATTCTATCAAGATTCTAGGCTTACTTCAACCCTTACACTACCTAATCAAATATGGGAGTCTATTCTCTTAAAGTGTCTTTTTATTTATTCATTCACTTGTTCTAGGTGAAACATTACTAAAATTGGTGTCAATTGATGTTAAATGGGTTATTTGGTACATAATAGTGTGCTCATTATGGAGGATAGAGAAAGAGATATTCTTGTGTACTTTTGGGATGTGACTACAGGTGCCAAGGAGGGATTACTAGTTTTAAGTCTAGCTTGTTGATGATCTTTGGTGGATTGACTAGATTTTGTTAGGAGTGATTCATGGATAGGGGGAGTTTGTAGCTAGGGACTTATTATAGTTTACCTAGCTAGGGTTGGAGAGATTTACTTGTACCATCTTGGATTGAGTTTTTGGTATGTATGTGTGCTTCATATTATGTGTGTGTGTGTGTGTGTGTGTGTGTGTGTGTGTGTGTGTGTGTGTGAATTATTCAATCTATCCAAATTTTGTGTAATTGTAGATTTGAATTGTAGCCCCCTCCTCATATAATTTCTCCTAGAACTAATCACATAAGCATGGATGATAACCTTTTCTCTAAATAAAAAAAATGGTTCAAGCAACATAATCTCAACACTCACAAATCGAATGAATGTCAAGTCCTTCGACAAAAGAACTCTTCTTCCTCACAGCAAGGCTCATGATCTCCCTTGGTCCAAGTTATTACGACTTGAAAGTGAACTTCTCCTAAGCAAGATGATGCATCTCAACTCAACACTTATTTAAGACACAATATCCTTCCTCAACCTACCAAAATTACTCCTCCTCTTGAACCTAGGTCAACATAAAAAATCATCAAGTCACTCCCTCTAACACAAGAATTGGGTAATGTACCTTTAGATTCCCCTTAGACCCATGCTTACCTCATAGGTTGCCTCAAAATTAGGGAGAAAGTGAAACTACACTCAAAATTAATTTACACTTGTGAAACCCAAATACATGCTAAGTTAATTCACACCCATGATGTCTCAGTGGGAAATTACATCCCGTGATAGGTTATAGTTGGGCATTGTACATCCACCCGTCTCGAAATGACTTGAAATGAAATCACATTCCTTGGGAACTTGTGCCATTCATGAGAGAAACCTTTCTCCTCTATGTTGATCCTTTGTCTTATCCTTTCCAATGTTGTGCTGCCATCGATGGGTTCTCTTTTGAACTAATTGTTATTGTGTTGTTGGCTTTGGTGAACTTTGATTTGTTCATTGAATCTATGGGTGGAAACTCATTTTCACTCATTTGGGTCTCCTAAAGAGAAATTACCATGGGGAACTTGTTCATTTGATGGATGAAACACAACAAAATTCACTTAGTTAGCAACCCTAGTCCTTCCAACTATTCTATACCATTCTCTCTTGGAATTTGTATGAAAATTTTCATGGGGTTGGATCAGTATTGTGTTGTTCCTCTCCCCTTGGCATAGTTTGTTGGAAAGCTTGGATTTTATCATATCTCCAATTGGGAATTTTTCTTCACATCAACATTGTTATGGATTCCACTACATATTTGACATGTGTAGCTAACTGATGCACTAAATCCATCAACATACTAATCCAGACACAAGTTACAATTATAAGACATACACCTAATTTATGTACCTACCCGCACACCCAACCCAGGCACCTAATGCATGCAACTAGAGCACACAACTAACCACTATTAATGTTAGTGTTGGATTAAGGGTGGATGTAGATATCACATCAAACCAAGAAATTACACACCTAATGTGATAATTACTCCTAATTCCAAACATGGCCACTAAGGCACTAACCCAAAACCACTATTCTAAGCCACCCAAATATCCTAATGCACTTTACCCACACAATTGACCAATGTAGCTAATTTATGCACTTAACTTACACAATTGACCAATGTAGCTAATTGATGCACTTAACCCACACACTTAATTTGGTTCCCCATCAATGAACTTCTCCACTATAGAAGGAAAATCCTCTTCATTTCATTAACATTCCATGTTGCTAACAAACCCATTTTCCATAATATTATATTTGGGTACAAGTAAGGATTAGAATAATTCAAAAGCATACATAGATGCATTATTAAAATGCAGTGGAAACAATTTAACAAATTCTTAATGATTTGAGGGAAACCATTCCCATGTTCAACATTAAGCACATTCACATACACATAGCTTGCATGAATACAACGTTAGTGTCATGATGGAGAATATAATAAAATTGCAGAATTATTAATAGAGAGAAAACTTGTTTTTTTAACAAGAGATGGTCCAAGAAAGTCACTGCATAAAAACAATTCATTGCCCAACCATAGTTGTCTAGTGTAGATGTGACCCCCAAGTTGGGCTATGAGACCACCAAGGTGAAGAAACCATCTACATGCTTACATATCATTCAACCCAATCCATTGCTCTCACGACTCGAGAAATTTGTGCACTATAAAGTAGCACATGCACCTCATCCAATGATCAATCAACCATAAATATCTCTTCCATGCCATACACAACATAAGAGAAAATGTTTCCTTTCTCTATTCAACAATCCCTCAAGCATCTCCTTCCTTTTCAATGCCTTCATGTAGGCATAAATAGTCCAATCCATTGATTTCTTTATGGGAAGACTAGTGGAGTATTTCCTTAGCTCTTAAATAATTAATAAGAAACTATTTCATGGTCATGGGGTTAAAGGTTTTCTAATTTTCCTTGCCTCTATGATTATCTACAACCATCTATCTCTCTTCCAAGGTTTGTTATTCCATCATTGTTGCATTAGTTTTGGTCATTTCTAAATTTGGATTATTGAGTAACTAAGGGGAATATAGTGTGGGGGTTATGTGAATAATGGTGAGAATGATCACAAGCGAATTTCCATGAGGTAGGATAATGCATGAATGACTCAAACTTACTAAAAATGTTTAAACTCCCTACTGATGTGGGGATTTCGTTAATGTTGGAGGATATCAAAGATGTTTCATTGTGACTAAGTGGACATATGTTGGTGAGAATGATGTCATCAACTCATCATCTTCACTCACAAATTATTTAGAGAATGATGTCATCAGCTCATCATTTTATTATTGTTATCATCGACCAGTCTTATTATTGTCATCACAGTCCTAAAAATTTCCATAGTTAAACTTATTGTAGCACCCATTCCACGCAGGGATGCTAAGCAATTAACAATTTATTCAAATACTTACACCTTAACAACTTTGTTTATGTTATTTCATTGATTTTATTTACACATTTCTTCTACATCTTCTCAATGATAAATCCAATAACATGATGAAATAAGTATTATTAACTTTAACATTTAAGAGCTTAAAACATAAGTATGCTCAAAACATCAATAACAAATATCACTGAAAAAATACCTCCACCTTAGCTTATCAAAGCTCATCGGTTGTCTTGTAGTCACAGGCTTCAAGCATTCTTTTTCAGCTTGGTGGGCTCATGGAATCCCTCCCACCTTAACTAGGAGCCTAGTTGTATTCCTATCTCCAAGAAACCTTTGGGTTTCTTGGCCCTCCGTCTTAGTGACTCCAAGAGCGATAAGCACAAATGCTCAAAGAAACTATCACAAGTCATCTCTTCCAGAATTTCACAACCTCTCATCATGCTCCAAGAAACCTTTCCATCTCCTCTCCCTCCTCTACTTCTTCTCCCTATTTATCAAGATTTCCACACTTCCCCAAGTCTCCTCCAACCACCTCATCATTATCCATCCACCTCCCTTATCTAGATATTTTGGGGAAAATATTAGATAATAGAGCTAAATATAAATGACTTGTATTAAACAACAATAAATAAAATAAAAGTCTTTATTCTCATGCTAGATAATAAATGTTATTTGATAACTTTCTCCAAAATGTACATAGCACTCCACCATGCTCATTTAATACATCACACCCACTACCCTATCTATCAAAGTCAAGTATTTAATGCTTCTAGATAATTTTATGTATTATAATTTACATATTCAATAAAACACATTCAATTAAATAGTTAATGAAAAACTGCTTTAATAATTAGTACATTAATTACTTGTACTAGTGTACATGGGTGGGATATATTAAGTAGCTAAGCGGACCCACATATTATGTATGTACTAATGATAAACATTCATTGCTTCTAGTGCATAGTTTTTATATGATCACCAAGACATGTGGGACAACAAATCAAGTAATGCATGCATTATAATAATCTTAACGAACTAATTTATACTAATTCATCAATAACTCATTTTCACACTTAAAATACCATGTTTAAAACCCTCTTTGTTTTCCTAATGGTATTTTAAGTGAGTAAACAATAGTAGCATCTTTAATCCCCAATCAATACTCTCAACTAACATCGAAGCATCCTTCCAGCCTAACCTACTTCCATCTTCCATCCCTATCCTTTCCTCTTATTTGGACCCCTGGGCTGGAGCATCAACCCCATGATGACCCTAACTCTAGATAGAACTCGTAAGAAGAGTGTCATACATCTTGACCAAGCCACCCAACAAGCAACTAGCAGTCACATCACACGTCTAGGGGAGCATAACCTCACACAACCCTCCCACAACTCCAAATTTCAGAAATACATGGTGGGAAACACCTCCACCCCTCTTGAACTAGGGTCAACACCCTATGCTCGATCCATCTTACGTGCAAGTATTCTTGGAGTCAAGTCATCAAACATCCACTCTGGGTAAGTCATGCATCTTGTCAAAACCACACTTACATAGATCATAGTAATATTTTTGAATCATAAATTAAAGAGTAAATACAACTTATAGCATACAATATCTTCTTGATGTGTATGACATCCCAGTTACCTCAATTTTATAGTCATTTGGCTATCATAGCTCATCATCACATGGGATTACAGTTCTGTGCTTTGTATTGATGGATTTTGTCTAAATTTATATAAGAATCCATATGTGCATGATGATTTCAATTGGAAATGTGTTTCCTATTTGCATGTGCATTGCATTTGTGTAAATTCACAACATAGCTGAGATTGGTATACATGTGCGAACTTCTTTTTAATTTTTCATGTTCAAATAATAAAATAACTATCTTTGTCATGAGAATATATCATGTATCATACAATTAGGTTGAGAGGTACACATCTCAATGTCTAACCAAGTCTAAAGCGACTCAGTAAAATGCTAAACTTTGATTTATTAAGATTAGTAAACAACAATGTTCTAACTTCTGAAAATCAAAATAGGGCATTACATACGCACCACTCTTCAAGAAACTTCGTCCAGAGGTTGTGCTGATCATTCACAATATTAGGAGAATTTATGACATAATTTCTATTTATCTTCGCGATAGCAAACCTTGCGTTATCTATTAGTGTTCTCATTGGACAATGATTTGATTAAAACATGTCAAGGCTATTAATATATTGAATGCAACTACGCTTATTTAGTAGGAACCTTACTATATCTTGACTCTATTTAATTACCATTGTGAGTCAAATTAATGAGTGACATGCTTCTCTTGGCGCATTTCTATTCAGCTCTGGGTGTATATTAAAGTATAGTCTACTATTGTGATAGCCAATTAAAATCTTCTCTTCTTGTGGTCTTTAGTTAAGTGGAATCACTACGGTGAGTTCAGTTATGATTCATTAATCCATCTCATGCTAATTCCATCTAGAATATGTCTTAGTATATAACTAATTATCCTTGAATTTTACTGTCACTCTATCTTGGTGATACAATACATATGCCATCCTTCAGTTTCCTTAGGAACTTGGCTAATACTACTTAAATGTTTTCATGTGATTATTCACTTCCTTTGTTTGTTTCCATTGTCAGGTATCCTCTTTTTCTTAAGTTGTTATAGATTATATCTCAAACCTTTAATTGTCTAGTATGATTCTCTTATCTTAGTCGGGAAAATCATAGCATATGTCATCAATTCTTCTAAGAAGCATGCCTATCTGGAAAGAATTTTATGTTGACATGGTTGAGTGAGAGGAGCAGTTTTTGCTAGACCCTTTAATTCATTTCAAGGTGTGTTCTCTCATTTAGATAACTCACCCTTCTTACAACGGACTCATGCATAGTGACTAATGGAACTCGGGATGACCTTTTAGTAAAAATGCCTTTATGACATAATAAAACACATTGTCATGATACATCACCTATCATTCTAAACTCAAGTTCTAAATTAACTTATAGGCTCCTTATACAAAATATCCATTTAGAATGTTTCTACATTAGGATATTAGGACTAAGCACGTTAATCAATATCACCATGGTAACCTACATAATTATTAAGTACTACCCACAATTTCCTCCTTCGCACTTCACTCTCTCTAGGGTCAAGACCATTTCCTACTCATACTTAAGTATAGAAGCAACCCAATGTTCATATGCTACACTCCTAACTTAGGCTAAAATTTCAATAGCACACCACAACAAATTCTCTATTATCTATGCAATCTTTTGCTAGCCAATGGTAAACTGTCACATGACCTTCCTTCTTTGAAGAATAAGTATTAGTAGAAAAGTTATAAATATTCTCACACACTCATCATATAATATACATTAATTAGGAGTAGGACCCATCATAAGTTGTCACTTCTAACATAAACACTATGAAAAAAATTTAGAGTTTGTTGAAGGTATATCATGGAGTCATGCATCATGCAATGTTTCCCATGTCAACACATTATTTTCTAGGTTATGAGATTTGTTTCAATACTATGACCCTTAACCTTAATACATATCAAGTTGGACTTTAATTATAATGCGCGCTTTGCTTATCTATTCCTCACTCTAAGAATTAGATTTCACGTTCTAGCTTGAAATGGTTACACCAAGGTACTTTTATAGACATTATCTTTCTCGCAATGTCATGTACTTTGCCATGCATTGAATGCATTAAAAATTCTCATAGGACCTACTCTTATAGTAACTTTTGGTTGAATATCAACAGTATTATTATTTTCACCAACATCTTTATGGCTCCATGTAATTTAAAATACATAAATAAATAAAGTATATAAAAACAATAAAAATAATATAAGTAAATTAATAAAGAATAATAACCAGTAAACTAACATAGTAAGTAGTACTAATAGGTTAGTACAATAAATAAATAATATGTAACCAATATTATCATCACAAATGTAACCAACTAATATATTAAATCTAACAACTATAAAAGTTTTGTAGATATAATGTGAGTAGTAAAATATAAGTGAATTTGCCTTTAATATCATTTTAATTTGCATACTTTATACTTCTACTAATATACATCTTATTTTATCATTTAACTAACTTTTCATTATTATTTAACTCATATTTATTTATTTTGCCTTTATTCATTAGGATACTTTCATTCCATTAAAACCCATTGTTTTTAATACTTTTTATACATTATATTTATTATCGTATACATTACTTTTATTTTATATAATTTGGTATGGGTATGATTCAATTTCTTCTTTATACCTAACATTCTACTTGTTATTTTTTGTCCTGTCGATTGTACATAGCAATGGGATTTTCGTTTGACCGTCTAATAATTGTAATTTAGAAAAAATATTTATAGATTTTCCATAATTTAGCATTATATAGTAAATTTATTATTTCTTTTAAATATTTAAATATATTTTATCTCACCCAATTTTTTGATTGATTTAAGGTGTTATTAGAAAACCAACTGTTGCATTCTTGGGATCAAAATTGTTTTAATGCCAATCAAGTGAGCATACAACTTTCTTTACCTCAAATTAAATAAGTTTCTCTACCTTGACTCTATCAAATTTCCAAAAATTCCCTCCATGTAAGGCTTTGGCATCTTCACTATGAGTTTTGAAAGTCGTTGACCCACCTCTCCTTTCATGCTACTAGAACATTATGTAAAGATTTTAAAAGTCCCTGCTAAACCTTCCGGCGTCATTGATTATACGCTGACACTACTCACTGCTTCATTAACTTTGTAATGAAAAAAAAATGTATATTATGACAATGTATCATAATCAACTCAATTAATAACACCTTTAATGATGAACGATTTAAATATTAATGTGATTACTATGATCGTTGGGTACCTTGACCATCGATCATTTTGCCTCCCATTTCAACTCAATCGTTTTCTTAGTTTTTGTAATTCAGAACCTGCCATTTCAACTCAAGCAGGTGGTCCTTCCAAACCACCGAGGAGGTTGTCTTGAAACAAGCAAAGGAGGACTAGAAAGAGCAGGGACATTCCTCCCATATATGTAGTGACCAAGCATGAATCAAATGATTGTGTTATTATTGAACAACTGCATGGGACAAAACCAACTTGTAATAATAATGTTGTAGCTGCAGGAAACAAAGTGAAACCTCAATTACTGACATCAAAGCCTCATTCACTAATGACATCTCTTACATCTCGAGGTGCAGTAGCCTTGCGTGGATTAAATTGATGATGAAATATGGTAGAGGCAGAGGTTTCCGCTTGAAACATTGATGGAGATCTTGATAACCAATTGGCAGTGGTTGAATATGTTGAGGATATATGTAGGTTCTATCGTAGAGCAGATCAAATAAAATTTTGTGTGTGTCAGATTATATGCCTAGACAACGAGAGATTAATGCTAAAATGAGAGAAGTCTTAATAAATTGGTTAATTTAGGTACATTACAGGTTTGGGTTGATGCCTGAGACTTTGTATCTTACCACTAATCTTCTTGATAGATATGTTTCTACTCAACTTGTATCATGGGATTTATCTTCTTTCTTTGATTTACTTCTATCTAAATCCTCTCCTATAGTATTTAATAGGCAATGCTCCATGACTAGGAGGGCACTATCCTATCAATCATGGGAAAGGGGGCAAGCTAGGTGTGGAACCAATGAAATGCACTTTTTTGAACTAGATTTGAAATTCAAATAATCCCAAATTGGATCCGTTGATATTTGTTGATTTAAAAATATAAAATTTTGAAAATACAAATTTCAATATTTAAATTATAGTATGGTATTAAATTTTTATAAAAGATTGTATAATGAAATGAAACAAGATCTCAATACAGAGCATTGAAATACAAAATCTCAATGCTTGGATTTACTATCAATGAGAGCAAGAGACTAAATTTTACTCTCAATGCTTGGAATTTTACTATCAATAAAAGAGACTAAATTTTACAATACTTGAAATTTACTATTAATAATACAAAACTAAATTTCACTTTGAAATTTACTATTAAATAAAGACTAGGCTAAATTTTGAAATTCCCGTGGAAAACGAGGAGCCGAGAAAGATGATACATTTGTTGGTACATTAAACGCTAAAATCGCTCAAAGATTTTTTATCTCTTTGAAAGTGAATGATTAAATTCTTAATGGATTCGGAAAATTCAATAATTTCATCCTTCTTGACCTAGAGTTTTCAATCTTTTCCACTTACTCTCAAACATTATTATAATAAATTTGTTTAAAGCCGGGCTTGATGCAATGCATTGTTGATGATGAAGTTCCCCCATCGATGCTTCCATTTGCTGTAGTCCTAGACTACTTGATGCACTTTAGAAAAGACACCTATTTGGAATGATGTACTTAAATGCCATATAGGCTACTCTGAAATAGACCTCAAAGAGTGTAGAAGACTGATGGTGACACTCCATCAGAGTTCAGAAGAAAGAAAATTGAATTTATGAATGGCGGTGAGAGTTACTACAAGACATTAATCATGGCTACGCTTTTGATGGGGAGCTCGATCTGGATCTAGATGTTTGCAAATTGAATTGATGAATGGTGGTGAGAGTTAATACAAGACATACCAGATGTGATCTTAGCCTCCCTTAAGGAGTAGTGATTTTGATTTCAAAGAATCTTATGTTTTCTTAGTGCCTTCAATCTGTCGAAAAAGACATCTATCATTGGCGGCAATGGTGAGTAGAGGCAGAGAGAGAGAGAGAAATGGAGGTCGACTTCGACTTGTTCTTACACAAACAGATTTTCACGTGTAAGAAGACGAGATAAGTATGGTAGTAGTTATAACATGGTCGTGCCCAAATTTTTCAGAAACCATGTTTGTCGATACAGTCAAAACCCCTTCAATTCCAAAGGAGAAAATGCATTAAGTCTTCTAAGTTAAAAAGTAGGTCTGTTTACTGCAATTCTCAATTACCCGATGTCGGCATAGGTGTACAAATAAGATATTTCATGGAGAACGCAGATTTCAAACTAGAAAAAACTTTTGAAGCGGTTTGGTTCATGGGGAAGTGGCGGAAAATTTGGTGGTGTCATTTGGGAAATTGAAGCTTCAATTTTACTCTGAGAGGTGTCAATTGACATGAAGAATTTTAGTGGTGGTCAAAATGTGTTAGAACTTAGCCATTCTGTACTCAACGTTTTGGATCGACTCCATGTTTTAAGGACATACTTGATCTCACAGTTAAGCAGCATATCAGTGGATGATCAGCAAAAGCTTTTTTTTTATGCCATAGCGGGCAAATAGGGACTGCACTTGGGATTTATTCAAATAAGCTAAGTATGAGTGCTATAAGTACCAGTACATCCCCTCTTCTAATTGCTGCTATCACTGCTCTTGCAGCGGTTGTTGGTAGTAATGTTTTTTACAGTTAACTATAATAATAAAACTTCAAAGAGAAAGACACGCTTCCGCTACGATATGATCCAGAAGCCATCGATGCATATTTTGAAAAGAGACCCTTGGCCGTTGTTTCTCGTCTGCTTGAAGTCATATGGGATTTCTCATACATTGCACTTGGTCTTGCTATTGATAGTGCTAATTCCATGGTTAAGGAAAATGAGAAACAAAGGGCTATTTTCAGAACGGATGTGCCTGGATCCCAACTACAGTTAGTTCTATGTAAGGCTATTCAGCTATGCATTTTGATTGCATCACCATTACACAGGATTTTTTCCAATGGAGTTACCATGGAGTTACTCATTTATAGAACACTCCTGCACTGGATTTTAAAGTGCCCAACAAACATAAATTTATGCCCTGGGCCATACCCATCTTTGAAAACGGATTCTCACAGAATACCATTAAAAAGGTTGGAGCTATGCAGAAAGAGCTTTGCGGTATTCAGTTGGAAGTTATTTTGTTCATGTCCGAAATTGGTTTTGTTTTTATTATAAATCTGGCTTAAACACGTGCCCACTCTTATATTTCTTGATTATATATTTTGATCATTCCCATCCATTTTTTCACTATCTGCTATCTAAAAACTATAATAATAAAAAAAGCAGTCTTGAACACTATAAGAAAGTTAGTAAATGACACTTGAATTCGGGGATTTTTTTGACATCGTCATCTATGTTCACAGGGTCATGTGTTTTCCGTATCTACAGATTATGAGATTTGTATTAGCTATGAACATTAAATCATGCATAGTTGCAATGGAAATCCACAGGGTGAAATCAACATCTGCCTGTGCTCTGCATGTTGACGTACTCGGCTGCAAGTAAGTGGGTGAAGACAGTGAATACGTCAATCTAGTTATTACATCTAGAAGCATCGTTTTCTTATGAAAAACGAGTGTAAGGTTGAGCGAAGGAAAGATGTAGGAAAATGGGGGATTACACTTGCTTTTCCCTGTGATAAATGCCTTACTAAAGAAGACAAGTCATCGCTTGACATTTATGCCTATCTTCCGACATAAATGGTAACTGGTTTTCTATTCATAATGGAAGCAAACTTTATAATGGTTTTCCTTTGTACAACATACACACAGGCTTTGTGCTAATGACCTGACATACAATGGTGGGTGGCCTTACGTCCACATGGAAGTATTCTATTAGCACCTATTATGTGCGTGAAGGGATAAAACACCACTACCCTATGGCTACATTGACACACTGGCCGTCCAAGCAACTTTATGTTCTGGGAATGTTCTATGGGTGTTGTTGACCAAAGTCATGGCTTGAGTTACTTTCTCGCAATGGACAACTCTGCAGCGCAAACCATATGGAATCGGCTAATGCAGCAAAGCGGATAAAACTACAGAATCTTGATGTGAGGGTGCGTCGTCTCATGAGGAGAGAGAATGGTAGCGATCCAGTCTTTAAGGAAAGCATTTGCTTTGTTTGGATATGTAATAGTTGACCATCTCGCAGGTGTCGCGATGCGATGGGCATTCTGAGCAGGGGCTCGCATGAGATCTTTTTTTCATTAGTAATTCTAATTTATCTACACATATGAAACGAGAGAATTAAATGGAACAATCCCTGCATTATTTCAATATATAGTTTTATTGTTCAAAGTGATTAATCCCAATTTATGCAAATTTAATACCACCGAGGGCGAAATTAAATGGAACAATCCTGCATTATTTCAATACATGGATTTTTATTGTTGAAAGTGATTTCTCTTGTTGCACATAATCACTCTTGTTATAAACATAATAGATGAGGATGTTGAACTAATTTAGAAAATCGGAATAATTATACAAGGTTATAGAGTGTATAATGTATATGACTATTGTATCCAACAAGTAAAAACAAAACTTGATTCTATGTGCAACATCATGGTTTCTATATAATGGTTAAGAACAATTTAACTAAATAAATACATAACACAAGCATGGTTCATATCCCTTTGTCTTCTAGTGTTCAGTCCTGGCTACGATACCATATATGTACCATTCCACAGGGATGCTAAGCAATTAACAATTTATTCAAAATGCTTACACGTTAACAACTTTGTTTTAGCATTACAAATTGATTTTTTATTTACACATTTCTTCACATCTTCTCAATGATAAATCTAATAACATGATGAAATAAATAGTAGGATAACTTTAAGATTTATGAACTTAGAACATAAGTATACTCAAAACATCAATAACAAAATATCATTGAAAAATACCTCCTCCTTAGCTTGTCGAAGCTCACGGTTGTACTGTAGTCTAAACTTCCAAGCATTCTTTCCTTTGGCTGAACCAATGAATCCTCCACAGCAACTAGAACCCTAGTCAACTACAAGCTCCAAAAACCTTCGGTTTCTTGGCCCTCCGATGCAAGTGACTCAAAAGAACAACTAAGCACAAATTCTCAAAGAAAACTATCTCAAGAGTTATATCTTCCAAGAAATTCACAACCTCTCATCATGCTCCAGAAACCTTTCCATCCCTCTCCTCCTCTCTACTTCTTCTCCTATTTATCAAATTTCAATACACACTTACCCAGTCTCCTCAACCACCTCATCATTATCCATCCACCTCCTTTATCAGATTTTTTGGAAAATGTTAAAATAAAACTAAATATAAAATGACATGATGAAGCAACAATAAATGGAAATAAAAGTCTTTATTCTCGTACAGATAATAAATGTTATTTGATAACTTTCTCCAAAATGTACATAACACTCCACCATGCTCATTTAATTCATCACACCAATCATCAATCAAAGTCAAAATTTTTAATGATTCTATATATTTGTATGCAATTTACATATTCAATAAACATAAAATTAAATGGTTAGTAACCGCTTTTAATAATTAATGCATTAATTACTTATACTAGTGTACATGGGTAGGGTATGTATGTGTAGCTAGCATACACATAGTTTTTGTGCATGTACTATTGATAAACAATCATTGCTTCTAGTGCATGTAGTTCCTATATGATCACTAAGACGTGTAGGACAACAAAATCAAGTATTGCATCGTTTAATAATCTTAACCAACTAAATTATACTAATTCATCAATAACTCATTGTCACATAAAATACCATTAGGAAACCAAAGAGGGTTTTAAACATGGTAGAGCGAGTAGTGTAAACAATAGTGGCATGTTACAATCCCCAATCCACGATTATTCTCAACTAACATCCGAGCATCGTTCCTCCCTAACCTGCTTCCATCTTCCATCCTATCCTTTCCTCTGTTGGACTAAAATTTGGGCGTCAACTATATTGACCTAAATACGGATAGAACCCATGGAAGTGGAAGTGTCATACATCTCGACCAAGCTTCCCCAGCGGGCAACTAGCGGTCGTCATCCCTGCGATCTAGGGGAGCGTGACTTCACACAAGCCTCCCATGACTCTAGGTTTCGGAGGAGGATAAACGATTGGAAATACCTCCACCCCTCCTCATAACACTAGGGTCCAACACCCTATGTCGAGCCATCTTGTGCAATTTCATTCTTGATCCACGTCATCAAACATCCACTCTTGGTAAGTGGTGCGTCCTGTCAAACCACACTTACCATAGATCATAGTAATATTTCGAGATCATAAATTAAAGAGTAAGTACAACTTATAGCATATAATATCTTCCTGATGTCTACGACATTCGAGTTACCTCAATACTATAGTCATTTGGCTATCCCATAGCTCATCATCCTATAGGTTAGTTCACAATAACACATATTGATGCGGATACATCCTGGGAATTTATATAAAATCCATATTTGCATCGGCGTTCAATTAAAATGTATCCCTATTTACATCATGCATTGCATCCATTATACATTCACAACATAACTAGAATTGGTATACATGTACCGAACTTACCATTTTAATTTTTTCAATGTTAAATAATCAAATAACTATCTTTGTCATGAGCATATATCATGTATCATACAATTAGGTTTAGGGGTACACATCTCAATGTCTAACCAAATCTAACTGACTCCAAACAAATGCTTAATTTTGAATTATTAAGATTAGTAAGCAACAATGTTCTAACTAGAAGGTGCAGAATATGGGCATTACACTTATCACTGCCTTAGGGCATCCTACACTCCTAAGTAATGAATATCATGTTAGATCAAGATCTGCATTCTCTGCATTGAATTACATCACTAGGTTTTAATGAATTCTTAGCTCCTTGAAACCAAAATCAATCCTGAAAACCAAATCGATCATGAAACCCAAATCCATCCTTGATGATAATATTGATAGCCATAATTTAATTCTTTGTATACCCACTATGATGCTTGCAATACTCTCTTGGTAATAAAAGAATTGTAGATATTTTAAAATCTTCAATCACACCCTTTGTGGTAGACACCATATGGGTTGGGTATGTTATTTACATGTAGCATTTTGGATTTGGTATCAAGCAAATATTTTCCAAGGTGCATTCATGCCACAATCCTTATTCACATGGATTTAATATTTAGAAGTAGCACATTTAGACTTTCATCAATACTCATCATAGCCCCACTCATCATATCCCTAATACCTAACGCGATACTAATTCAAACCTTGTGGTACAACAATTTTGTATAGGTTATGCATGGTGACATGGTTAGACTAGATAGTTTCCTAATTCAAACCTTGTGATACAACATTTTTACAAACCGATACATTCTTACAAAACCTTGGTACATTCTTACAAAACAGGTGATACATGGTTAGTGGTACTAATTCAAACCTTGTGACACATTCTTATAGAACAACGTTACTAATAAGCCGAGAATTTTACATGGTTAGACTAGAGAGTTGCCTTGAAGTTATGGGAGGGTTTTGATACTTAAGGATGTTTGATTTCACCATAATAATTAAGGAGGTTTGATTATTGAATTACCAAGTTGATTTGATGTCGCGGAAGCTTCAATTCACCCACACCACAAATGTCATCTTGCACTGACCCATGTGAGTGAGTGAATGGGGCCAACATTGAAATTTCTTCTTGTGAATGTTATCGTCTAAATTGACATTGGTTAGACTAGACACATGGATTTAAATAATTGGGAGGGTTTCAATACTGAGGATGTATGATGTCCCACATGAATCTTTGAGACCCTACATTGCATCAACGTTCATCATGTTGCACCTCTCATTGTCATCATTCATCATTTCCCTTTGTAGAATCTTTTGAGACTATCTTGAAATTTGACATGGAACTAAAATGAAACCATCAAAAATTTATTCCATCGATATTACACAATGAAGCGTGTGAATGAGACCAGCGTTGAAATGTTCCCTCAATCTATTCTGTATGCATCGAAATTTGACATGGTTAAACTAGATAGTTTTACCCTTGAAGGTATGGGAGGGTTTGATGCTTAAGTATGTTTGATGTCCCCACACAATAATTAAGGATGGTTTTATTATTGAATTACCAAATCAAGTTGATATCGTAGAAGCTTCAATTCACCCAACAAAAATTTCACACACAGGCCCACATAGTGAAGTCAGATGGGACTAGCGTTGCAATTTCTTCAAGCCCACATTGCATGTATGCATTGAAGTGGAGCATGAGGGTTAGACTAGACTATGGATTGGAAGTAGTATGGAAGGTTTCAAGACTTAAGGATTTTTTATGTCCCAACATAACATTTTAGATCGTCCAAATTTGTATCAATGTTCATCATGCAATCTCATTAATTGCATCTTAAGTCATTCCTTCTATAGAATGCGTTATTGAATTATCTTGAAATTTGATGGAACTTAAAATACACCCATCATAAATTTCTTCCTAATACGCGATTGAGAAGTGAATAGGGCCAATGTTGAAATGTTTTTCAATCTATGTCCCGGTATGCATCAAAATTTGACATGGTTAAACTAGATGGTTGCCTTGAAGGTATGGGAGGGTTTGATACTTAAGGATGTTTGATGTCATCACATAATACTTAAGGATGGTTTGATTATTAATTCAAGTCGAGTTGATGTCGCAGAAGCTTGAATTCACCCACCACAAATGTCATCTTGCAGCGATACATATTGAGTAGTGAATGGGGCCAACATTGAAATTTCTTCTTGTGCATGTATGCATGAAATTGACATGGTTAAGATTCTAGACACATTCCTTGATGGTATGGGAGAGTTTTAAGACTCAAGGATGCGTGTCGACCACATAATCTTGAGATCATCCATGTTTACAGCTTAGCGTTCATAATGGGCGTCTCATTATCAAATGTCATTGTTTCCATTTTTAGAATCATTTTTGTAACTCTCTTGAAATGTCATGGAACTTCCAATTCAATCACCCGCAAATTAACAAATCTTGCACTGACCCCTCATAGTGAGTAGTGAGTGGGGCCAAGATTGAAATTTCTTCAATATGTGTCTATTATCGTCAAAATTTGGCCTTAGTTAAGACTAGACACATGGATTAGGCATGGGAGGAGGTTTCAAGACTCAAGTATATGATGTCCCATGCAATCTTTGATATCATCCCATTTCATCAATTTTCATCATGTCCGCACCTCTCGGTATCATCATTAGGTCATTCCCTTCTAACCAAGTCATTCTTCGGAACTAGCTGAAATTTGACATGGAACTTCAAATACACCATCACAAATTTCTTCCTGGAGCCCTCGCACATTGAGCGGTGAATGGGGCCAACATTGAAATAATTTTACAATCTATGCATGTGTCATCAAAATTTGATATGGTTAGACTATATAGTTGCCTTGAAGGTATGGGAGGTTTCTCTACTTAAGGATGTTTGATGTCACCACATCATAATTAAGGAGGGTTTGATTATTGAATTACGAATTCGAGTTGATGATGTTGCAGAAGATTCAATTCACCAACCACAAATGTCATCTTGCACCCGACCCATAGTGAGCATTGAATGGGGCCAATGTTGAAATTTCTTCAAATTGTGCATGCATGCATCGAAATTCGACATGGTTAGACTAGAAACATACCTTGAAGGTATGGAGGGTTTCAAAACTCAGGGATGTCTGATGTCCAGAATCCACATAATCACTGAGATCGTCCATGTTTACAACAACATTCATAATGGGTGTATCATTGTCAAATGTCATTGCTTCCATCGTAGAATCTTTGGTGAAAATCTCTTGAAATGTCCACAAGAAGCTTTAATTCACTCACCACAAATGTCATGCATGACCTCGCATAGTGAGGAAGTGAATGGGGCCAACATTGAAATTTCTTCAATATGTGCTTTCATGCATCGAAATTTCACATGGATAGACTAGGCATACTTGATGGTATGGGAGGGTTTCCAAGACTCAAGGATATGCGATGTGTCATAAAGAGTCAAAAATTTAGAAAAAATTTCAACATTGGCTGATTCACATTTTGTGTGCCCATCTTGTCCTCTAGCCCTAGTACAATGCCTTTAAATAGTTGTTTCCTTTAAATTTGATCGAGAAAATTAAAATGAAGCGAGGAATGAGATGAGATGATATATAGAGTGGGTCCGTGAGTGATATTTGAGTATAAATATGAATGAATGAACTTCTCTTGGTTTCGAGAATAATTTGTCTCACATAAAACAAAGACCAATGAAGTTAGGTGGAAGCTCATATGCCCATACTCCCCTAACATCATCTTAATTCCCCGATTGTCAATATATAAGATATAGAAAACAAACAAAGAAACATATTAGTCATGCATAGAAACTACCAGAACAAAAGTGAAATAAAACTTAAAAGTTAAAATAATAATTATACATGGTAAAAATTATTTTAAGACGATAATTCATACAAATTAAAATATCTAATTCGTTCATCATCACGACCGGTACTAACAATTGTATCATCCTTCTTCTATATATTCTTCTTGATCATCCAACTTGATATATGTATTAACATTTAGTTCGAAAAAAGCATTGAAAAGGATTGATGATATCATCATCATCATCAATGTAATTTTTAAAAAACTGTTGAAAGGATTGATGATATCATCATCATCATCAATGTAATTTTCGAGCATATCTTCATCAATATCATCATCAAGAACTAGAACAGTGTCTCCTATGCCTGGTTCATCTTCTCTATCTTCTTCATGTGTCGAACCATATTATTCATGCTTTAGCTCTACATCATCTTCTTCTTCAATATCATCTTCCTCATCTACAATATACTTTATTGGCCTTCCTCTTGGATCATATCTAACAACAAATGACCAATCCCTCTTACCTGGAACCTTTGAGTAAAAGACTTGTTCAAATTGACTTGGAAAAACATAGCGATCATTTGTTTTTTTAAAAACTGTTGTTTTAATCATTGAAATCAGTTGGCATGTTGAATAATGGTTCTTTCTTCATCATGTTCATGCATTCGTAACCTATACCATTTGACATCAAACAAAACTTATTTGAAGGAATTAACATCAGACTCAATTATATCATTCAAACCAATAGTATCTATTTTCAGATTCTTGAGGACGTCTGTTACTCATAGAGAAAACATTAGTGACCTAGAATACTGTAGTTATCCCACTATCAAAAGTTTTTCCAGTTTCATCCAACTGTTTGATGAAAAATTTAGGACCATTGCACCACATAGCTTGTGGTGTTTCAACTGCAATATGTCATACATGTAAAATATGCATTGTCAATTAATAATAAACAAATTTATATAAATTGGAAAGTATAATATGAAAAAAACACACCTACAGTCATATTAATATAATATAAAATAACTGAATAAAATGGGTGAATTTTCTTGCCTTTCCATCTTTCAAACAATATGCTAAATCTATTTCCCTCTGTGTAACATCAAAATCTCCATTACGATGAGTTTCTCTAACCAGTTCAGATAGTTCTTTCCATGATAACCTACCACCATGATGTTCTTTACATCTATCAATCCATACCTTCATCCAGTCCAAATTGTTTGCAACGTATAAATGTAGTGCATCCCAATCTTGAGAAATTGGCCATTCAAAAAATCACAATTCACCAATATTAAATATTAGTTATAACCATGGTAAATATTAATAAACGATGAAAGAATAAATATTAAATGAGTATGATCATATACACAAAAAAATGAGAAATTTATATTTATTAAAAATATCCACAATTTAATTACCTCTCACTTTATTCATTGTACCTTTCCCCATTAACTGCTCCCTTTAAATGTTTTTGATGGAGTTCACATCCCAAATGCAATCCAATGCATGCATAGCTTGCGTTTCTAATTTAGGAAGATATTGACTAATATACACCATGGATTCATATACCATATATCCCTCCACCATAGAACCCTTAGGACATTCTCTTTGTCTAACCAAAGCATTCAATGATTTCAAGTGCCTCTCCACCATCCACATTGACCTTGTGTGTACAAGTCCACACATTTCAATCTCCTCAACTTGGTGTATGAGGTAGTGTTCTTGTGCATTGAAAAATGCTGGAGGTAGATAATTCTACATTTCACACATTAACCGAGGAATTTCTCTCTTCCAATACTTTATATCATCTTCATGGATTTCTTTCAATGACAACCATCTACAAATCATGATGCAATAAAATAACATGTTTCCACAAAGCATATAAATACATATTACATTACAAGTAAAACACATGTCATCAAGTACAACAAAAAAATGATTTTTTGTTTTGCATATATAATGTAGCTACTTACCTCATGCATTTTTCAAGATCATATATAACTTGTTTGACATTGTTGTCAAAGCCTTTGGGGAGAGATAGAGGTAGAACATACTGTAACAATAAAAATGAATCGTTACTTGTTCAAAACTAGAAAAAAAAAAAAAAAAATCTCAAAAAATGTATACGACCAATATATAAATATGAATACTAAAATGATTAATTACCTTAATGAGGGTATGCCAATCATGTGTTTTTACCCCACCAAATTCACCTTTCTTTGTTAAGATATTCTTTATGTTTGAACAAAAACCTGTGGGAAATTTAATTTTTTGAATGACCTCTTTTACACTATTTCTTTGTTTCTCTATTAATAAGCATGGAAGGTTAATTTGGTCTCCATCGTTATTTGATCAGATCACACTTTTCATTACATGATTGGATTCGTGAATGTCATGTCAAATTTTGACAGTTTTTTTTTTATCCCTCCTACCATCTATGATTCGCCATAATGTTTTTGTCAGATTCTTCCCGATATGCATTGTATCAAATAAATGAACTATTTTTAGGTCCTTATAGTAAGACAACCTCATGAATTGAGTTGGATAGCATTTCATTCCTCGTGGAATCCCATTATTACTACCTTCACGATGATGACATTGATGAAGCATACAAAAAATAAAAAAACTATTTATCAAATGCGGTAAAATAAAATGAATAATTAAAATAAAATTTCAAAACATGATTCCATTTACGATTCATAAACAAAATGTGTACCTCAAGGATTAATTATGTCATATGCCAACTTCCATAGGTGAGGTGTCATTCATTGTGGTTTTATTCCAGTCTCTTGTTTCCCATTGAAAAGATCTTTTTTACTAGTACGATACTTATGGTTCTTAGAGTGGAAGTGTCTATACTCATCAAACACCTCCTTTCCTAAACTTTTTGACTAACAAGATTTCATATTAGGACCACAAACTAGACATGAAAATTTACCCTTTGCTTGAAGACCCACAACAGATGGATTAATGTGAATCATTAATATATATACGAAATGATTATTTAAAAAGCATGCATGATATAATCAATTAATTATATACTATTCAAGTGTGCAATATGGAACGCTACATACCACAAAAATGTGTTAGTCTTGGGGCATCATGAATTGTCCATAAAATTATTCCATGAAATTGAAATCTCTTATACTCAATTGGTTTATAGATGTCATACATAGTGATGCCCTCCCATAACTTCAGTAGCTCATCAATAAGAGGCTCGATATATACATTCATATATTTAACTTGTTACTTACCTAATTGTTTGAAATTACATGAAATTACTACCATGGTATGTATATATACGTAAATAAATAAATAAAAGATGTTATGCAAAAAAAGAGAAAAATGAAAAGTTTAAATTCAAAAAATTAATGTAAACAAATACCTGGAATAATCATTATCAACATTATGTGCTCCCTCTTTATTGGCATCCAAGGAGGAATGTTATTGCTGATAACAAAAATAGGCCACACTGAGTAAACATAATGAAGCTCTCCAAATGGATTAACATCGTCAGTTTCCAATGAAATCCTAATATTACGARGTTCATTTGCAAATTCTTGCCATTTTGCAACAATTTCCTTAAATTCATAACCATCTGCAGGCATTCGAAGAATGCCATCTTCAATTCTCTTTCGTGCATGGTAATACATAAATTGTGCTATGCTTTGGCACCTGAATAGTCACTKCAAACACRGAATTATGGGAATATGTTGKAGAACCTTTCGAGGGACCATTGTTGTTACTTGATCAGTTCGATATCTATTGTTACCACATACCGAACATTCTGTTTTCGATGCATGTTTTCCATAATATATAATATGATCATCAAGACATGCATCTATACTTTGATACTCCATTCCAATGTATTTTATAATGGCATGTAAATATCAATATGTGCAAGGTAAAATATTTGACAAGGGTAACAAAAATTGACCTAACAATATAAAACATAGAAAATAAATAGTTAATGTAAATAATAGTAATTGTAAATATTGCATTTTTATTTTACACATTAATTAAAACTAAAAAAAATGGGGAAAAGTCAAACTTTATGTAGATGCGAAGAAACATATTACATACCTTAGGATCTGTGTCATACAAGTGTTAGACAAATGATTCATAACTTTCAAGTTCACCAACAACAATGTAGTGGAGAGAAGATTTGCTCTTGACCCTTTATAAAGTCGTTTATTTTCCTTTTCAATCAGAGTTTCATCATAAATACCATCACTACTGTCCACATGATCCTCATCTTGATGAATGAATAAGTATTGAATCACTTGATTTGTCTCATCATCTTGAACTATGTTATTATTATCATCTACTTCCATGGGATCATTAACTTGATCTTCATTATCTTCTTCAAGTTCTTCATCTTGTACTACAACGTCATTTCTGCTACTACTTGGTGCTTTGTGCATAAAGTTAGGGGGAAAATCTACCTTTATAATTGCAAACAATCATGAAAAATTAGTGCATGTATAAAACGATATAAAAGTTTGAGAATACAATAAATATTAAAACGGATAATGAATGTATATACCATGGGATGATATTCATTTCATCCTTTGTCCATGTGTCCATATTTTCTTCAATATTTTTTAGATGTTGTTATTAAAACTCTTTTGGGATGTCTAGTACAACAATTTTTGCAAGGGAAATAAAATTTACCGTCACCCTTTTCACCCTCTTTAATTCTTTTCCCAACTCTAAAGTTTTTTTACATTCTTCCCCATAGACATATACTGAAAAAATACCTATTTTTTGTTCGCCGAGAAGACCTGCAAACCCTTTTTGAAGTGTCATTATTATAGAAAACTTGTCACAACATCCATAAAATGTAACATATTTATAGATTTTATAACGTCACAATTCTGACGATCATTGACCTAATCAAAGTTGACTTGGTCAAATACTAGGTGACCATTGGAGCGGGAAAACCTAGTTTCCACAACATCACAACTGCGATGACTATTTTACAAACGTGGAAAGAGCGACGACTATGTTACAAACATGGCAAGAGAGATGAAAGCCCAATGGTGTCTCAATAGTGATGTCTGCATCGCAATAGAGACATTTATTTGTATGAGATCGCACGTGCGACGTTATCAGTCAATATGGAAAAAAAGATTTAAATTTCCTCTATTTTTCGAGAGTATGGCCAATTTTGTCCATAACGTCGCAAATAGAACGTCGAAATTTTTACAATATGTACTAGTGATTGTTAGGATATTTAGACACTTAGGATTTATTTAAGATCTACTTAGTCTAATGTATCATTAGGTAAAAGTGTATTTCTTAGTGTGTTTCTTTAGTATGCATTAGTATGCATTTGTAGTTACGAAATTCAATGGTCACGATATGTTCTTGACATAGACTAATCTGACGATTCATACTCTCCTCGGTCTTAACGACCATTGGTTTGTGGATTAACACCCGATTGTCCCATGATCTCTATTTAAACAGCATGGAGGGTCATTTTCTGATGATCGATTGTGAGAAACTCTCTTGTACAATCTCTCTATCATCTTTTTCTTTTGCATTAATAAACTGCTCCAAGTGGCCGCGTTGGCTGGGGTCGTGGATGTTTCCCCGTAGGGGTTTTACCACGTGAAAACATCAGTGTGTTGATATTTGATATGGTTATGTTAGTGGTTATTGAAGGTGTTTGTCCTCTATTGGAATACCTGTGTTGTCGAATGTATTATCAGAGCTTATTTAAAGATCCGCTCCTCTTGTAGATCAAGATCATGAAGTTGAGTTGCCTCATCTCCATTTTCTATCATTTTCGTACATTTTTGGGTCGCGACGACTATTCCATTACGTCCGAAGCACACGTTTCATTCAGGAACACTTTTCATTTCACTCAAAAATGTTTCTGTTTTCCCAATATATGACCATTACAGTCAGATCCTGAGCTATAAAGTTTGAATACACATTTTTTTAATTTTTTGCAGAGTAGTGTTTTGGTCTTATTTCAGTTTTTTATTATTTATTTCTGGGTTTCTACTCTTTTATATCTATGTGTGCTCTTTTCCCCACGCCCCGTGTGATATCAGAAAATCATAAACAGATAGGAAAAGGTGCATCTTCCGGGTAAGCTAACCGAGATCTAACCCTTCTTGTCATCGAGAAGCAGAATTTTTTTCTTGTGTGAAAAGAGTTTTTTTTAGCACACTCTCGAAGGCCATCTTCAACAACAACAACAACAATCCTCCTTCTGAATATTACAATAAGTTTTTCTAGACCATTTGGTTAAAAATTTTCCTTATTAAGTAAGAGGTCTTGAGTTCAAGTCTCTCTTTTGTTACTTTTTTTGAAAATTTTCATGCTAACATTATAAAGTGTATTTCACTTCAAGTATAAAAGTGAATCCCTATAAGTAGCTTTAATATTTTATTTTAGAGTTATTTATTTTGCATGTAACTTTTCTATTATAAAGTAACTTCATTGTAAAAGTGATCCCCACGCCTCTTTATAAAAGTGAGTCACTTCATAAAGCAACTTGCACTATCACGTAGTCATTTGGTTATTATTTATGTCTTTTTTTAAAAGGACATAACTCTCACATCTGAAGTCCATTTTCAGTGTCATTTTTTTTAGAACCGCATAAGTTTTCGAGCTCTTTCCATTCAAATAATCAGTTTCAGTTTTTAAATATGTATTATATACATATTTATTATGGATTCTATAAGTAATCTCTTACTTACCAACACCAACTACTTCCAATGGAAATCCCATATGGAGGATTTATTAAGAAGTAAAGGCTTATACCGGATTACCTTGGGAAAGGAAACAACACCCACTGATGTTGATAAGAAAGCCAAATGGGATAATAGGAATGATGAAGCACGTAGATTAATCAGAATGTCTATCTCTCCTGATTTAAGGTTCCACCTTCAATCAATTGATAAACCCAAAGAAGCTTGGGAAAATATTGAATCTGTGTTTGGTAAACACAATATTATTCGAGCACAACAGTTAGAAAATCAGGTACTAACTTTAAGTCCAAGTGATTTTTCTTTCATTGAAGACTATCTATCTAAGTTTAAAACACTCAGAACTTTATGTGAATAATGTAAGATAAATATAGATGAAGATCATTGCATCTATTTTATTCTTTCTAAGCTAGGTAGTGCATATTATGTGTTTGTATCTACCTTTTATGCCATGCAAGAGGCTCTAGGGGTAGCTTATCAAAAGCCCAGTCTTGAGAAATTTTGTGATGCTTTGATTAGAGAGCAAGATAAGCTAGTACAACTTGGAGTGATCGGCACTACCGGTACCTCCAAAAATGCCTTAGTTGTCCATCAGAAAGATAAACCCAAGAATCCAAAGAAGAAACA
>SNQJ01S0131734.1:0-20322 GCA_010110895.2 Picea sitchensis | reverse complement strand
AGAGTTTTCACCTCACCAAGTTGTAATCAAGGATCTAAAAGATCCTCAACATGTTCTTGCAAATGGAATTGATGATGATATTACCAAGTTGTACAAGTTTGAAAACTTTGGGTCATCATCTTTTTCATCAATTTTTTTTGCTCGTAGCGATGACTTGAGCAAAATTTGGCATGCGTAGTTTGGTCATCTAAACTATCGCTCATTAAAGCAACTATGTAATCAACAGATGGTGATTGGTCTTCCTCTTTCTTTATGCAGAGATGGTGTTTGTTCCAGTTGTGTTCTCGGCAAACATCATCGGGACAGTTTTGAAAAACATGCCTCTTGGCATGCCTCGAGTCCTTTGCAGCTTGTTCACAGTGATTTGTATGGTCCACTTTCTTATCCTTCTTTTTCTGGGTGCAAGTATTTTTTAACTTTCATTGATGACTTTTCCAAACGTACTTGGGTTTACTTTTTAAAACTTAAGAGTGAAAGTTTTTTACAAGTTTTTGGCCTACAAGGCCCTTGTAGAAAAACAATCTGGACATCAAATTCAAAGGTTAAGAACAAATAATGGAGGCGAATATGTGAACAATAATTTTACAAGTTACTGCACTGCATAGGGAATCCAAATGCAACACACTGTTCCATATACACCACAAAAAAATGGTGTTGTTGAGAAAAAGAACCGCATATTAAAATAAATGGATAATTGTATGATCCAATCTAAGGGATTAAGTCTAAAGTATTAGGCAGAATCCATCAACTGTGCAAATTACGTAGTAAATTGCACTCCCACAAAGTCTCTTAAAAATATAACACTGGAAGAATCTTGGACCAAAATTAAACCAGATGTAAGTCACTTCTATGTATTTGGCAGTATAGCACGGGCTCAAATTCCTGATGAGAAAAGAAAATCATTGTAGCCTAAAAGTGGGAAGTCTATATTTGTTGGTTATTCTAAAGATGTTAAAGGTTATACACTTCTTCAAACACATTGTAATGAAACTATTATTAGAAGAGATGTTAAATTTGATGAAAATCTATTGGCATGTGATCCTAATTTGGTGTTTGTGCCTTCTTTGGCCTGTGGCCCTAATTTGACGGATGTGCCTTCTTCGACCTATGAGCCATATTTAATGTTTATGCCTTCTTATGTTTTGGTTTCTTCTTCAGATGATGATAGTGAGGATGAAAATCCACCTCCGCCTTCTCACCTTCCTCCAAATGAGTCCTTTGAACTTGAAACAACACCAACTCCATCGCTTCCTAGATGGGTCCGTTCAACATGAGAAGAAACTTGTGATCTTGTCGATGAACCTTCATATCAACGTTGGAAACGTTCACAGTTCCAATGAGCCTCTTCTCTTTTGGCTCAAGTTTCAGAAACTCATTATCTAGAGACATTTGCAGAAGCTTCACGTCATCCAGATTGGGATACAACAATGAATGAAGAGTATCATTCTTTAATGGAAAATGATACTTTGGATCTTGTACCTCTTCCAAAAGGAAGAAAAGTTGTCATGTGTAAATGGGTCTACAGAACTAAGTATGCATCAAATGGAAGTGTTGAAAGACACAAGGCTCGATTAGTTGCCAAAGGATTTTCCCAAGTTGAAGGAATTGACTATAATCAAACCTTTTACCCTATAGCCAAAATGAATTCCATCCACCTTGTTTTTGCCCTTGTTGCCTCACATAAATGGGAGGTCCATCAGATGGATGTTAAATCCGCCTTCTTGAACGAATATTTGCAAGAAGAAATCTACATGGAACAACCTTCTAGCTATGTCCAGAATGACTCTAGCCTTGTTTGTTTCCTTAAGAAATCTATTTATGGTCTCAAGCAAGCTCCCCGAGATTTTTATGCCAAAATGGACAACTTTCTTATTTCCACTAGATTTTCTAGATGCCATTCTGATTCTAATGTCTATACAAAGAAAGTAGGAATCCATCTTATAATCCTTGTCCTTTATGTTGATGACCTTATCCTTACTAGTAGTGACTCAAAAATTTTAAACCATGTGAAAACCAGTGTTAATAAGAAATTTGAAATGACAAACATAGGTTTTTTGTAGTATTTCCTTGGCCTCCAAGTTTTGCAAACCAATGAAGGAATTTTTCTTTCCCAATCTAAGTATGCTTGTGATATTCTTCATCACTTTCACATGTATGATTGTAAACCAACCACTTCTCCCTTCTAGTCTGGAGTCAAGCTTATTGCCACCTGTACTTATCCTGAAGTTAATGCCACCATGTACCATCTGTTAGTTGGTAGCCTCTTATACTTGACTCATACCCGTCCTGATCTTTCCTTTGTTGTTCGTCTTGTTGTCTGGTATATGCAAACACCCCATGAAAGCCATTGGAAAGAAGCTAAAAGGATAATTCGCTATGTCCATGGTATAGTTTAGTTTGGGATACATTACAGTTCAGGGGGGACTCCTTTCTTAGTTGGTTTCACTGATTCAGATTGGGCCGGTGAACTTGATGATCAAAATTCTACTGCATGTTATGTTTTCAGCCTTGGTTTAGGACCTGTCACTTGGGCTTGTAAGAAACAATAGGCTATTTCACTTTCTTCAGTAGAAGTAGAGTACCGAGCAATAGTAAATGCAAGTCAGGAAGCCTCGTGGCTTCAACAGATCCTTTCAAAGTTTGGATTCCAGAGCAGCATCCGACCAACCTTTGGTGCGACAATGAGAGTGCCATCAAACTCGCCAAAGACCTGGTTCAACATTAGCATAGGAAACACATCGAGCTACACTCGCACTTCATCAGAAAGCTCATTCATGATCAAGTTATTGAATTTCTCTTTTTCCCTACAAGAGATCAAGTTTCAAACATTTTCACAAAGTCTCTTACATAAGCGAAGTTTTCCAAACTTCGGTCTATGTTAGGAATTCAAGAAGTTATCATTAAGGGGGGATAGGCTCTAATTCTGACTTCCTTCCCCTATTGTGTCACCATTGTAAATCCTTCAATCCTATCCCAAGTTTTTCTTAAGGGGGGGTGTTAGGATATTTAGACACTTAGGAGTTAGTTAAGATCTACTTGGTTGAATGTGTCATTAGGTAAAAGTTTGTTTATTATTGTGTTTATTTAATATGCATTAGTATGCATTTGTAGTTAGGAAATCCGACGGTCATGATATGTTCCCGACATAGAGTGATCTGACAGTTCATAATCTCCTCGATCTTAACGACCATTGATCTGTGGCTTAACACCCGATTGGTCCATGATCTCTATTTAAAGAGTAGGGAGGGTCATTTTCTGATGATTGATTATGAGAAAATATCTTGTAAAATATCTCTGTAATCTTTTTCTTTCGCATTAATAAACTGCTTCAAGTGGTTGCATTGGCTGGGGCCGTGGATTTTTCCCCATAGGGGTTTTACCATGTTAAAACATTATTGTCTTAATCTTTGATCTGGTTATGTGAGTGGTTATTGAAGGTGTTCATCCTCTGTTGGAATACATGTGTTGTCGAACATTGATGGGTAATTTCCAACATGAAATGCAAAACCAAATATACATAATTTTTCTACCAAAATATGTTGTAATGAAGCTTAATTTGCAAATTTAAACATCAAAATTAAGTTGAGCCTTTATTGAAATGCAATATAAACTACAACCAGACTTCTAGGGACAGATCTAGAGTAAGGTTGTCTTCGGTAATTTCTATATCAATGGAACCAACATAAAATGAGTTTTATGGGAAATTTTTATTCTGGCTGTAAGGTGGTACCAGTGCCTTATATATTCATCAGGCAAATGGGGTATCACAAGGTTTGAGGGAGGCTACTTTAATAATATATTAATATGAATAAGGTTGAAAATTACAAGCCTTGTTAATCTTCTCCTTGTCCTAAATGTCATGAAAATCTACCAAAGAATCTTACTACTATTGACAACCTCAAAGATTATGAAGCCTATATTTATCAAGAAATGATAAAAGGTGTGTACAAAAAACTATACAAGGATATATCAACATAAACCATTCCAATGATAAATACCAGAAAATAGAAATAGTGTTACCAAGATTCTCTATCTCACAATCATCAATGACAAAGAAATAACTAGCATGAAGAACATGAAAATTTAGAAAGAATCCTCATCTTCAAGGGTGCATTACCAAACCATCCAATATCTTCAAATAAATGTACAATACAAATGCACCAAGAGCTCAAATACTCAATCCTTCAACAACCATTACAAATGGAGGAGCCATGGTTTTATAATGTTTTTGGATAAAACCTCCAATCAATAAATTAATAATATTTGAGCAGAAACCCTATATCTAACCTAGGAAAGCATAAAAAAAAGGATATCCCTCAATTACCTTGAGTGGATATGGGAAACAATGCATAAAATAGAAATAGTGATTCCACGTGCAAACATCTCCAAAAATATTAGCTCAAACATGCGGGATGCATCCTCAATGTGTGCATGAAGACCAAATAATGGATGAAACAACCTCTTCAAACCTATATAAACCAAATCAATCCACTCAAATGTCTCAAAATATATGAAAAATAACCACTTTAATCCTAGGGTTGGCCCCATCCTCCAATAATAAAATAATTAAAGAAATGTTTTGGGTGATTTAACATGTGTTCTGAAATGTGAGATCTTCACCAAATATCCATATCCATACTGTTAGTATCCAAATACTAATTTTCAACGTTCTCTTTGTTGTGGGAATGGGGTTATTCCCGTAGCACCAAGTGATCCAAAGCACCGGTATCATATATAGCAGAAGTGGTACTGAGCTCTTAATTCGCCTCATTAAAGAGGAGGTACAGGGTCGATTTTATTATAAATTCCACCAAAAAAATATGTTATCACCAGATTTGCAGGTGTCAAGGAGAGAATCTCAGGCTTTCGGTTTCATTTGTGTTAGCTATAGGGCTTATTAGATTTACATGTGTTGAATATGATTACACCCAGCACTATCTGTGATTACAAATTGATGATGTGTTACTAGAAAAAACCTTAGCTATACTGCGCCCACATGGCAGTTTTGTTTCATGATCCATAAAGTCTATTTTCAAAGTTATATCAATGATAGAAGTGCTCGAAGTCATTATAGAAAGAAGACGAGGCCGGAGGGATGTTTGAAATAATGGTGGCACAATTAAACCCTCACGAAAGTAATTCAGGGATGGAAAATGGTCCCAAGCCCAGTGGTTTCACATTTGGTTCACTACCAATTATTACAGGCAGGCATTGTCAAAGCATACATACAAGTGTCAGACCATTTAAATGGCATCGATGGTTTTGTTCTTATCAGAAGGAGAAACTATGGACTTCCTCAGCTTCCGCATTTCAAGTCATCCTGCGTTGTTTCTCTCAAAATCTTGTCGGTCTGACAAGTTTCTCCATATGAAGTCTACAAGGGCTCATGCATGATGAAATTGTTACTGAAGTACGAATGCCCTCAAGTTATTATGCCTTCATTGCATTCACAACAGTGGAACTTACCCGGTTGGCACTTCAGCTGTATGCACAAGATCGAGATATCTACGACAAAATTCAGCTGAGGCCTCACATTGATTCGAAGATGGAAGAGCGTTTTTGGGATTGTTTTCAAGAGCATGATCACGAGATTCAAGGGGTTCCCAGGTCTATTGAATTTAGTAACAAGAACCATCAAAGACTTGAGGACCACTTGAGCTTTGTTGTCACCTACAACAAAAGCCAGCCATGGGAAAAACATTTGTAATATAAGTCGTTCAGCAAGATATGGTTTGAAATGCTTTGTCGATTGCCATCAATTGAATAACATGTGATAGATTCAATCTGTCTATATTGTAAGTGCGCCAAGCATGGTCAAACAACTTGATAGGTGACAATTGTGACAACACCTGCGTGGAGGAATGTAGTGGCTTGCGCTGACTTCAGGTGGCTTGCACACTTGTTTGCACAACAGTTTGGTACATATGTTTACTGTTCATTGTGCGTTGAGAAGTCATTACCCACTTGGTTATAACTATGCAAAGAAAGAAGGCTTCAGGCTCTCTTCACCAGAATAGAACGCAGAGGATCAATCTAATTAGTTTTGAATCTTCTAACATTGAAAGATTCGAGATTGAAGGCATCTTTTAGGGATAATGATCAATCCCAACACGCCCAGATTCTTAGGCAGAAGATCAGAAATTGAAGTGCTTCATTGATGACAGAGGCAACAGAGGATTTTAAGGCATATGGCAAGGTGTTCATTAAATGAATATCATTCCCACTCTAAGGAGATTTAATCAACATTTTCAAAACAATTCAAGAAACATTACAACTCTGTTTATTATTCTTATGATTTAATTAGATATTTTTGCCAAAAATTATGGGCAGTTAGTTTGTTATAGTTGGTATTTAAGCCGTGATTTGTAATAGAGATAGGAGAGGGGGGGGAGGCCCGTGAGGGCATGGCTGAGAATAGATTTATGAAAAGGAATTCATCTAAGTTATTAGAAACCTGAAGGCATTATATTTTTGGAATTGCTTCTGAAATTGGAGATATATGACATTTGTTTTATCATATTGTGATCTTCTTGTCTAAACACTATTTTTCCATCTTCCTTGTTTTACATTTTATCTTTCTTCTTACTTGAATGAATTTTAGACATTGAGAATCAATGGCTGCTTATGGATGATACATTCCCAAGGGGTAAAGATTTTGCTGTGACTGCCTATCATCCATGTGTTTTGTTTCAAGTACCGTTGCATCCATTTGACAAAGAAATTCTTAGTTTGATGAGGTGTTCTACTTTTCGTTTATTCCATATTCTTCTACCCATTTACATATAAAAGTATTATCTAATGTACAATTTGATTGCCTCCGATCAACAGGGTGTTTACTTGACTCCATGCCCAATGGTGTTTTAACTGATCTGCTTTTGCTTGTTTCTCTTATTCTTTCTCTCGTCATCTTCCTCATCCACCTTATTTCAAAACTAAACACATTCTTATTTATAAAATCATTGCAATAACTAAAGGGGTGCTAGGCTTGACCCTATAGCAGTCTAGGGGCAACTTCTAGCACTAACATTTTTGGCACTGTTGCTAGGGAAGAAGCAACGAAGATATCTTCCCTGGGAGAACGACAACGATCAGATCCGCTTATTGATGGTGAACAGGAAGAGGGCAGATACATGACTGCACATATTTCACCATGGGGACTCCATTATCCTGAGATTCATAGGCGACTCCACTGGTTGAGGATCCATGATGGCCATGGAAACTATTTTGGCTCGGAGGTATGCATTTTGTGATTTCACCAACATAGATGGTTTTCCACATCTAGTACCTTCAATATATGAATGGGATGAATATCTTCCCGGATTTAGAGGATGCAAGGATGATCATCCTGGTGAGCATTTATCAAATTTCCATAAATGCATGCTTGAACATAATTTTGTTAACGAGGATGTCTTAATCAAGATGTTCAGATTTTCATTAGAAGAACATGCTCGTGAATGGTTTCAGTCCCTTCTTTCTTCTAGCATTCATTCTTTGAAGGAGTTTCACACTGTCTTTCATCATTATTACAAAAACATTTATCGAGTTGATTTTCCTTTTGATGACTGTTGTAAAGAATTTGAATTTGACATTCAACATACAGTTAGTACTTCTTTTGTTTGTAAGGATGTTGGGGACAACCATACTATAGACACATTTGTGCTCTGTTCAAAAGTTTATAGTAATTTTAATTATGATATAAAGGATGATTATGTTGAGGAAAGAGAAGATGTTTCGTCATCTTCCAAATCTCCTTCTAAATCTATTTTTCAACATGAGGCTTCTCGTCCTTATATGCAAGACACAAAGGCTTTTGGCTCACCTATCTATGATAAGTTTTATAATTCCGAAGATGATGGTATTTTCTATGAACAACATATCTCATTTTTTTACTCTAAGGCCTTTGATCAACAGCTAGATCACAACAAAAATTCAGATTCTCTTCTTGGTAGTCATGGTTCAAGTGGAAGACAAATTTTCACCTCAACACATAATGAAAACTTCAGCAGTAAGCCACTTTATGAAAACTATGCATCCAAGGTTGAGAAAGGCAATGATGGGGACCTGAAGCAGTTTTAGGTACAAAAAACTAGTGAGATAAACTTGCAAACACGTTCAAATTTGCAAATAGTTGAACGTGGTAGCCATTATCAGAAAGAAGATATGCAGAGACCTTTTGATCTTCAGCTGAAACCACAAAAAGATGTTTCTCTTTGTCTCTTTCATGATCCTTTTGCTGATTATATGGAGTTTTCAAACACTTCAAATGGAAAATTACTCTTGCTCAACGAAGGTTGGCTTTGCTTCACTTTTCCTTTTCACTTTGATATGCTATGGGTCTCTTTATTTGTTAGAACTAGAACAAGAGTTTTACCAATTAGTAGATTACTTGAATGGCTTCATTGGAAGCATGATTTCACCTGATCTAAAGGAAACACTTGGTTAGAAGTAGGGTAGGCAATAAGCTCTCTTCTTGAGCATTTGCTTTCACAGTTTGCATAGTGTAATCAGTTTTGCAATGAGTTTGTTTTCAACATTTGTTAGAGTTTGATAAGTTGCAGAAGTTTGAAGCCAGAGTTGAAATGGTATTGATTGATTCCATAACCCAATAGACTAGGCAGAGCATAAATGTATATGTTTGCAGAGGCAAACTTTTACAGGTTACAATGCATGGATGCATAGAGGAAAGGCACAGTGGTCTGCTCATTCTTAATGCTTCACAGGGAGAGCATCATCCTCCAGAAGGAGCCAATGTTAGTATCCAAATACTAATTTTTCAATGTTATCTTTGTTGCGAGAATAGGGTTATTCCTGTAGCACCAAGTTATCCAAAGCATCGGTATCGTATATAGCAGAAGTGGTACTGAGCTCTTAATTCACCTCATTAAAGAGGAGGTACAACGTCGATTTTATTATAAATTCCACCAAAAAAATATGTTATCACCAAATTTGCAGGTGTCAAGGAGAGAATCTCAGGCTTTCAGTTTCATTTGTGTTAGTTGCAGGGCTTATTAGATTTACAGGTGTTGAATATGATTACACCCAGCACTATCTGCGATTACAAATTGATGATGTGTTACTAGAAAAAACCTTAGATATAATGCGCCCACATGGCAGTTCTGTTTCACGATCCATAAAGTCTATTTTCAAAGTTATATCGCTAACAGAAGTGCTCGAAGGAATTCTAGCAAGAAGATGAGGCTCGAGGGATGTTTGAAATAATGGTGGCACAATTAAACCCTCACGAAAGTAATTCAGGGATGGAAAACAGTCCCAAGCCCAGTGGTTTCACATTTGGTTCACCGCTAGTTATTATAGCCAAGCCCAGTGGTTTCACATTTGGTTCACCGCTAGTTATTATAGGCAGGCATTGTCAAAGCATACATCAAAGTGTCAGACCATTTAAATGGCATCGATGGTTTTGTTATTATCAGAAGGAGAAGCTATGGACTTCCTCTACTTTCGCATTTCAAGTCATCCTGCATTGTTTCTCTCAAAATCTTATCGATCTAACAAGTTTCTCCATATGAAATCTACAAGGGATCATGCATAATGAAATTGTTACTGAAGTACGAATGCCCTCAAGTTCTTATGCCTTCATTGTATTCGCAACAATGGAACTTACCCGGTTGGCACTTCAGCTGTATTTACAGGATTGAGATATCTATGACAAAATTCAGCTGAGGCCTCACATTGATTCCAAGATGGAAGAGCATTTTTGGGATTGTTTTCAAGAGAATGATCACAAGATTCTAGGGGTTCCCAGGTCTATTGAATTTAGTAACAAGAACCATCAAAGACTCGAGGACCAATCGAGCTCTGTTGGCACCTACAGCAAAAGCCAGCCATGGGAAAATAATTTGTAATATAAGTCGTTCAACAAGATATGGTTTGAAATGCTTTGTCGATTGCCATCAATTGAATAGAATGTGATAGATTCAATCTGTCTATCTTTTAAGTGCACTAAGAATGGTCAAACAACTCGATAGGTGACAATTGTGACAACACCTGCGTGGAGGAATGCAGTGGCTTGCGCTGACTTTAGGTGGCTTGGACACTTGTTTGCACAACAGTTTGGTACATATGTTTACTGTTCACTGTGCGTTGAGAATTCATTACCCACTTGGTTATAACTATGCAAAGAAAGAAGGCTTTAGGCTCTCTTCACCAGAATAACATGCAGAGGATCAATCTAATCAGTTTCAAATCTTGTAACATTGAATGATTCGAGATTGAAGGCATATTTTAGGGAGAATGATCAATCCCAACATGCCCAAATTCTCAGGCAAAAGATCAGAAATTGAAGTGCTTCATTGATGACAGAGGCAACAGAGGATTTTAAGGCATATGGTAGGGGATTCATTAAATGAAGATCATTCCCACTCTAGGGAGATTTAATCAGCATTTTCAAAACAATTCGAGAAACATTACAACTTTGTTTATTATTCTTATGATTTAATTAGATATTTTTGCCAGAAATTATGGACAGTTAGTTTGTTATAATTGGTATTTAAGTCGTGATTTGTAAGAGAGATAGGAGAGGGGGGGGAGGCCCGTGAGGGCATGGCTGAGAATAGATTGATGAAAAGGCATTCATCTGAGTTATTAGAAACCTGAATGCATTGCATTTTTGGAATCGCTTCTGACATTGGAGATATATGACATTTGTTTTATCAGATTGTGATCTTCTTGTCTAAACATTGTTTTTCCATCTTCCTTGTTTTACATTCTGTCTTTCTTCTTACTTGAATGAATTTCAGACATTGAGAATCAATGGCTTCTTATGGATGATACATTCCCAAGCAGTAAAGATTTTGTCATGACTGCCTATCATCTGTGTGTTTTGTTTCAAGTACCGTTGCATCCATTTGACAAATAAATTCTTAGTTTGTTGAGGTGTTCTAATTTTCATTTATTCCATATTCTTCTACCCATTTACATATAAAATTCTTATTTGATGTACAATTTGATTGCCTCCAATCAATAGGGTGTTTACTTGACTCCATGCCCAATGGTGTTTTAACTGATCTACTTTTGCTTGTTTCTCTTATTCTTTCTCTCGTCATCTTCCTCATCCACCTTATTTCAAAACTAAACACATTCTTATTTATAAAATCATTGCAATAACTGAAGGGGTGCTAGGCTTGACCCTATAGTAGTCTAGGGGCAACTTCTAGCACTAACACATACCATAAATCAACCATTTAGTTTTGAACAAGACCAAAATGAGTTAGGTCACTCAAGTAATAGGCCTCCTCCTAGCAGTATCCCTCTCAACCCATTAATGAAAACCTGATATCCAAGGTCACATTTGGGAATTATATGTTATCAACCTCCTTGACTCACATGGACAGAAGGTACCTAGAATAAACCTAAATTATAGCTAGAATAAACCCCACTTGACCATATTTTAAATATGAAATATATATGGATGAATGATAAATATCCTCATGGGTAATTTCCATCATGAAATGCAAAACCAAAGGTGCTTAATTTTTCTGTTAAAATATGTTGTAATGAAGCTTAATTTTCATATTTGTACATCAAAATTAAGTCGAGCCTTTCTTGAAATGAAATATAAACTACAACCAGGCGTTTATGTACATATATAGAGTAAGGTTGTCTTTGGTAATTTCCATATTAATGGAACCAACATAAAATGTGTTTTATGAGAAATTTGTAGTTTGGATGTAAGGTGGTACCAGTTCCTTATGTATTCCTTGGGCATATGGGGTCTTTGAGGGAGGATACTTTAATAAGAAATTAATATGAATAAGGTTGCAAATTGAAATCCTTTTTAATATTCTCCTTGTCCTAAATGTCATGAACATCTTCGAAAGAAGCTTCCTAATGTTGACAACCTCAAATATTATGAAGTCTAGATTTATCAAGAAATGATAATAGGTGTGTACAACCAAACATATAGGGACACATCAACATAAACCATTCCAATGATAAATACCAGCATATAGAAATAGTGTTACAAGGATTTTGTGTCTCACAATCATCAATGACAAAGAAATAACTAACATGAAAAACATGAAAATGTAGAAAGAATCCTCATCTTCAACTCTGCATTACCAAACCATCCAATATCTTCAAATAAATATACAATACAAATGCACCAAAGGCTCAAATACTCAATCCTTCAAAAACCATTACAAATGGAGGAGCCATGCTTTTATAATATTTTTGGATAAAACTTCCAATCAATAAATTAATAATATTTGAGCATAAACGCTAGATCTAACATAGGAATGCATAAACAAAGGATATCCCTGAAATAACTTGAGTGGATATGGGAAACAATGCATAAAATAGAAATAGTGATGCCACGTGAAAACATCTCGAAAAATATTAGCTCAAACATGTGAGATGAATCCTCAATGTGTGCAAGAAGACCAAATAATGGATGGAACAACCTCCTCAAACCTCTCTAAACCAAATAAATCTACTCAAATTCCTCAAACCATGTGAAAAATAACCACTTTAATCCTAGGGTTGGCCCCATCCTCCAATAATAAAATAATGAAAGAAATGTTTGGGTTGATTTAACATGTGTGCCCAAATGTGAGATCTTCACCAAATATCCATATCCATACCATACATCAACCATTTAGGTTTGAACAAGACCAAAATGAGCTAGGTCACTCAGCTAATAGACCTCCTCCTAGCAATATCCCTCTCAACCCATTAATGAAAACATGATTTCCAAGGTCACATTTGGGAATTCTATGGTTTCCACCTTAGTGACTCACATGGATGGAAGGTACCTAGAATAAACCTAAATTCCAGCTAGAATAAACCCCACTCGACCATATTTTACATATGCAATATAAATGGATGAATGATAAATATCTTCATGGGTAATTTCCAACATGAAATGCAAAACCAAAGGTGTGTAATTTTGTTGCCAAAATATGTTGTAATGAAGATTAATGTGCATATTTATACATAAAAATTAATTTGATCCTTTCTTGAAATGCAATATAAACTACAACCAGACTTTTAGGGGCAGATCTACAGTAAAGTTGTCTTCAGTAATTTCCATATCAATGGAACCAACATAAAATGAGTTTTATGAGAAATGTTTAGTCTGGTTGTAAGGTGGTACCAATGCCTTATATATTCCTTGGGAATATGGGGTCTCACAAGGCTTGAGGGAGGCTACTTTAATAGAAAATGAACATGAATAAGGATTCAAATTGAAAGCCATGTTAATCTTCTCCTTTTCCTAAATCTCATGAAAATCTACCAAACAAGCTTACTATTATTGACAACCTTAAATATTATGAAGTCTATATTTATCAAGAAATGATAATAGGTGTGTGCAACCAAACATATAGGGATACATCAACATAAACCATTCCAATGATAAATACCAACAAATATAAATAGTGTTACCGGGATTTTGTGTCTCACAATCATCAATGAAAAACAAATAACTAGCATGAACAACATGAAAATGTAGAAAGAATCGTCATCGTCAAGGGTGAATTACCAAACCATCCAATATATTCAAAAAAAGATACAATACAAATGCACCAAGATCTCAAATACTCTCTCCTTCAACAAACATTACAAATGGAGGAGCCATGCTTTTATAATTTTTTTGGAAAAAACATCCAATCAATAAATTAATAATATTTGAGCATAAACCCTAGATCTAACCTAGGAATGTATGAACAAAGGTTATCCCTCAACTATATTTAGTGGATATGGGAAACAATGCATAAAATAGAAATAGTGATGCCACATGCAAACATCTCAAAAAATATTAGCTCAAACACGCAAGATGCATCCTAAATGTGTGGATGAAGACTAAATAATGGATGCAAAAGCCTCCTCAAACCTCTCTAAACAAAATCAATCCACTCAAGTCCCTCCAACCATGTGCAAAATAACCAATTTAATCCTAGGGTAGGCCCCATCCCCCAATAATAAAATAATGAAAGAAATGTTTGGGGCGATTTAACATGTGTGCCCAAATGTGATCTCTTCACCAAATATACATATCCATACCATAAATCAACAATTTAGGTTTGAACAAGACCAAAATGAGCTAGGTCACTCAAGTAATAGGCCTCCTCCTAGCAATATCCCTCTCAACCCATTAATGAAAACCTGATTTTCAAGGTCACATTTGGGAATTTTATGTTTTCCACTTTTGTGACTCACATGGATGGAAGGTACCTATCTAATAAACTCCACTTGACCATATTTTACATATGCAGTATAGATGGATGAATGAAAAATATATGCATGGGTAATTTCCAACATGAAATGCATAACCAAAGCTGCATAATGTTTCTGCCAAAATATGTTGTAATGAAGCTTAATTTGCATATTTATACATCAAAATTAAGTCGATCCTTTCTTGAAATGCAATATAAAATACAACCAATATTTTAGGGACATAACTAGAGTAAGGTTGTCTTTGGTAATTTTCAAATCAATGGAACCAACATAAAATGAGTTTTAGGAGAATTTTTTAGTCTGGTTGTAAGGTGGTACCCGTGCCTTATATATTCCTTGGGAATATGGGGTCTGACAAGGCTTGAGGGAGGATACTTTAATAAGAAATTAAGATGAATAAGGCTACAGATTACAATCCTTGTTAATTTTCTCCTTTTCCTAAATGTCATGAAAATCTACCAAAGAATCTTACTACTGTTGAGAATGTCAAAAATTATGAATTCTATAATTATAAAAAAATGATAATAGGTGTGTACAAACACACATACAAGGATATATCAACATAAACCATTCCAATGATAAATACCAACAAATATAAATAGTGTTACCAAGATTTTGTGTCTCACAATCATCAATTACAAACAAATAACTATCATGAACAACATGAAAATGTATAAAGAATCCTCATATTCAAGGGTGCATTACCAAACCATCTAATATATTCAAAGAAATATACGATACAAATGCACCAAGAGCTCAAATACTCAATACTTTAACAACCATTACCAATGGAGGATCCATGCTTTTATAATGTTTTTGGATAAAACCTCCAATCAATAAATTAATCATGTTTGAGCATAAACCCTAGATTTAAGATAGGAATTCATAAACAAAGGATATCCCTCAACTAACTTGACTGGATATGGGAAACAATGCATAAAATAGAAATAGTGATGCCACATGAAAACATCTATGAAAGTATTAGCTCAAACACGTGGGATGCTTCCTCAATGTGTGCATGAATACCAAATAATGTATGCAACAACCTCCTCAAACCTCTCTAAACTAAATCAATCCACTCAAATTCCTCAAACCATGTGCAAAATAACCACTTTAATCCTAGGATTGGCTCCATCCTCCAATAATAAAATAATGAAAGAAATGTTTGGGGCGATTTAACATGTGTTCCCAAATGTGATGTCTTCACCAAATATCCATATCCATACCATAAATTGACCATTTAGGTTTGAACAAGACCAAAATGAGCTAGGTCACTCAAGTAATAGGAATCCTCCTAGCAATATCCCTCTCAACGCATTAATGAAAACCTGATTGCTAAGATCACATTTGGGAATTCTATGTTTGCCACCTCCATGACTCACATGGATGGAAGGTACCTAGAATAAACCTAAATTCCAGCTAGAATAAACCCCACTTGAACATATTTTAAATATGCAGTATAGATGGATGAATGATAAATATATTCATGGGTAATTTCCAACATGAAATGCAAAACCAAAGGTGCATAATTTTGTTTCCAAAATATGTTGTAATGAAGCTTAATTTGCATATTTAAACATCAAAATTAAGTCGATCCTGTCTAGAAATGCATTATAAAGTACAACCAGAATTTTAGGGATAGATCTAGAGTAAGGTTGTCTTCGGTAATTTCCATATCAATGGAACCAACATAAAATGAGTTTTATGAGAAATTTTTAGTCTGGATGTAAGGTGGTACCAGTGCCTTATATATTTGTTGGGCATGTGGGGTCTCGCAAGGCTTGAGGGAAGCTACTTTAATAAAAATATGAAGATGAATAAGGTAGCAAATTGAAATCCTTGTTAATATTCTCCTTGTCCCAAATGTCATGAAAATATACCAAAGAAACTTTTTATTGTTTACAACCTCAAAGATTATGAATTCTATATTTATCAAGAAATGATAATAGGTGTGTACAACCAAACATACAGGGATACATCAACATAAACCATTCCAATGATAAATACCAACAAATAGAAATAGTCTTACCAAGATTTTTTGTCTCACAATCATCAATGAAAATGAAATAACTAGCATGAACATCATGAAAATGTAGAAAAAATCCTCATCTTCAATGGTGAATTACCAAAAATACCAATGTCTTCAAAGAAAGATACAATACAAATGCACCAAGATCTCAAATACTCAATCCTTCAGCAACCATTTCAAACGGAGGAGCCATGCTTTTATAATGTTTTTGGATAAAACCTCCAATCAATAAATTAATAATATTTGAGCATAAACCCTAGATCTAACCTAGGAATTCATAAAAAAATGATATCCCTCAACTAACTTGAGTGGATATGGGAAACAATGCATACAATAGAAATAGTGATTCCACATGCAAACATCTCCAAAAATATTATCTTAAACACACAAGATGCTTCCTCTATGTGTGCATGAAGACCAAATAATGGATGCAACTACCTCCTTAAACCTCTCTAAACAAAATAAATCCAATCCAATGCCTCAAACCATGTGCAAAATATCCACTTTAATCGTACATTTGGCCCCATACTCCAATAATAAAATAATGAAAGAATGTTTTGGGAAATTTAACATGTGTTACCAAATGTGATATCTTCACCAAATATCCATATCCATACCATAAATAAACCATTTAGGTTTTGACGTAGCCCCTTCCTCAACCCGCAGGTCGGAAGGTCCATGCCAACAGGATCCTTTCCCTTACACTGGCCCGAAGAGGTTTCGACAATGGCTCTTCTATTTCCCTTTCAGGAAATCTGCATCCATAGTGAAACCTTGTGAGATTCCTCCCTCACGCTTGGAGGAATCGGACTTCGCACTATCGTGAATCCTGTGGTCGAGTGTTTGGTCACTCAGACCCCCGAATCCTAAAACTCTGAAACTCTGATATCAACTTCGGCTTTTCGGCTTTCACGAGTTCGTAAGTTGCGATGACATACAACTCTTCTCCATGAACTCTGAAATCCCAATGTTCTATTTCCCAAAATCCTAAAATGTCAAATTCCGACATGGTTCCCGGCGCCGGCCCCACAACTAGGCTCTTCGCTGCTTCGGGACTTCAACTCAATGGACTTCTACATTGACAGTGTGCCACCTGTCCACCTCGCTGGCTTTTATTGCCCTACACCATCCTCTCATTACTTCGGGACTTCGTGTTTCATTATTTTGCGAGTCCCATTGAAAAGTTTACGGGACTTCCACCTCCGAAATCCTGAAATAGGAATTTGATTGCAAATCCAACGGCCCTTGCGGATTGGATCTATGGTTCTACTCCTCCTGATCTTAGAACCTTTGGGAATACTCGTCGTATATTCCCTACTCCTTCGTGAGATCTGACGGCTCACGGGACTTCACGAATTCTCCACAGAGAATTCCGATCATCCATTCTTCCTCTAAGAACCTCTACACAAACTAAACAAGGTGTCTCTCTCCACGGAAATTGTCCTCCTGCAATCCCTCGTCACTACGCTTTCCTTCAAAATTTCAAGGTGCTTGGCCTCTTGCCTTCCTTCAAAACCTTCAAAGGTCCAAATCCTTCTGAGCTTTCTCCGGCTCTGAGCCTTTCAGAGAACCCCTGCTCACACTCCTCGCGGAAGACCTTCAAACACTTTAAGGTTGTTGAAATCCTTCGACTCTGTGCACACCTACAGTAGTAGTCTCTCAATACTTCACTCAGGTTCGCAACCCTGAGACTTTACTTGACCTGCACACTTCTTGCATGGCTCATGTGCCTAACTGCACTTCTGAGTGAATGAGAACAAAAGCTACCCTATCTGATATTTCAGAGACAAACCTCTGAACCCTTTGTCAACGCACTCCTTGTAGACAATTTAATTGCACTCCTTGTAGGAACTCTTTCTCAGATAGAGAAACAATTGAAACTCATTTCCCTTAATCTCTCTCTTAGATTTCAAACATTCAATGAGAAATCATTCATATATAGCATAAAAGCAATTGCATGACAGAAAGAGTAAAACATCCATGAGCATAACATTCAATATACATACATAGAGAACAAACATGATGCCATGAATTTGAATCAAAGCTTTCTCTATTAATTCAAATCTTTTTGCATGGGTGTCTTCACACAGCTCTCTGCTCTTTCTCTTCTATGCTCTTCATAATAATCTTACAATACACAATGAGGGTGTCTATATCCCGTTTCCCTCTTGCACTCTAAAAATGTCTAATATAACATTCAATTCTATCTACTTGCATTAACTACTATAAATGCCTTCTACCTACTAAGGACGAGAATGGATCGCTCAAGGTTCATTTACATTTTACAAGTGCACCTCCACTTGATGGCTTCATTAATGGTTCAGGATATTTCAAAATTTATGCTAGCACCTTTCTAGCTATCCTTTATCTCCGCACTGGCTCGCTTGAGATGCTCCTGCATCAGGTTTGAACAAGACCAAAATGAGCTAGGTCACTCAAATAGTAGGCCTCCTCCAGCCAAATGAATGTCAAATCAAGGTTATATTAGTGTAATCCACCTCCAAATGTGTGCCAAATCTAAGAGCTCCACCTAGAATTATAAAACATGATATCCAAATACAAAATATGTGTTAAATATAATTGAGGCTAAATAAGTAAGACTAAATGGCCTCAACCATATGAAAACATGTGAAGACAACTCTAGTCTCTAACCATAATGGAACCATGTAACAATGAGGAAAAATATTAGGCAATCCATCAACATATGAAACAAACCATACAAATGTGCCATGCTCAAACCAAATACTACTAATATGCCAAAGGGATCCATGAGGGTAACATTGTTTCCTCTTTCATACCACACTCAAACCACATACTACTAATATCCCAAAGGGATCTTAGCAAGTGGATCCATTTCCCTCACTAGTTCCTCTATCATTTCTACATCTTGAATCTGATACATAACATGTTAGTATCTCATATTCAATAAATTTTTCATCATTATCACCTATTGCACCCCACTCTTATCCAATGAATCTATTGCATTCACAAGTTCCTCAATTCCTCATGGATTCCAAACACATCATGGGGTTTTCTTCCCTTCTATGACTTGTTTAACATTGTTGCCTCTTTCATCCCACACTCACATCCCTATGTATGCATCACCTTCATTATATTTTTTAGCATTACCCCCTTTTGTATCCCACACTTACCCTATCGGTCCCTCACTTTCAACTGGTTAATTACTTCTATCATTTGATATATCCCTCGATGTATTGCATGCAATGATTTGGGATTAAAAGTCCTCACTTTCTCAAATATGTGTGAGGGTCACAAAAATTGATCACATTCTTCTTCACTATGAGAATATTAAGAGGATCTACATCAGTAAGTTCGACAATCTTGCTAGTCCTTTCCCAAATCATGGATATTTTTAATAAATACAATAGATCAATCCCTTATTTCCTTAAGTCCTTCAACAGTTTTTGCAAAGATTTTATGACACTATATTTTCCATAAATACAACAAATTGATCTCCCACTTCCTTAAGTCCTTTATTTATTGTTATAGTAGATGTTTGGTCATTTTCTCTATCTTCTCAACCATTTCATTGAGCACACTAGATATGACATGGATGAAAAGCAATGTTGATCTATGGGAGAGGTAATCCCAATATGCAGTAAACATTAGAAAGTTTCAAAACTTTCTATAAAGATTTAATTTGCTACATGTGTGGAGTTACCATGTGAGACCTTCAAATGCCTTGCATACCATTTCTTTCTCTCACCCTCAATACCATAAAATGGAAACTAATGATTCAAAGAAATAGGACTTCCTTAAGTCCTTTATTTATTGTTGATAGTAGATGTTTGGTCATTTTCTCTATCTTCACAACCATTTCATTGAGCACACTATATATGACATGGATGAAAAGCACCATTGATCTATGGGAGAGGTAATCCCAATGTGGATTAAACATTAGAAAGTTTCAAAACTTTGTATAAAGAATTAATTTGCTACATGTGTGGAGTTACCATGTGAGACCTTCAAATGCCTTGCATACCATTTCTTTCTCTCACCCTCAATACCAACAACTGGAAACTAATGATTCAAAGAAATAGGACTTTGCAAGATACCAAATATATAAAATATGTAGAACA
>SNQJ01S0131732.1:23656-49479 GCA_010110895.2 Picea sitchensis | reverse complement strand
CGTCTTCCCATGAGGGCTTTCACCATAAGGGGACCACTTTGGAGTTCATCCATATTTACTTCTTATCAACCATGAAAAAAAAATAATGAGTCATATTTACATCAAACACTATTGGTTCCATTACCCAAACCTTTGTGCTACGGTTCTTTCTTCAAGGGTTGACATCAATGACAACCAACCTTAATCAACACTAGTTGTGGAATGTACCTATTCTCAATGCAAGGAAATGCATGCGGAATATGGACACTCTGGGTGATGTTCCCTCCAGGGTATAGGGTGTCAAATTGAGAAGGATATAAACAAGGCTCTGCTTGGTTGAGGATGCAAAATTGCTTAGGCAACGATTTATAACGTAAAGAGAGAACTGACTAAAGGCTCAATATTGCAAGCGAGGACATGAGATGCAATCACAACTTAATGCCAAAAAATGTCATTTTTTATGTCTTTTAGTCTATTTGTTGTGAAAAAAGGATAAACTTGTGCCAAATAGATGTCTTTTCAAATCCAATTTACGAGTGTGAAAAAGACAAGTTCACTCGACGATCTTTTCTATTTTTGGTAATGAGTTGGAAAAGAGCTTAACTAATACTCATGACCTTTCAATCCAATTTAACGAGTGTGAAAGGGACAAATCACTTGGAAATATTTTCATTTTTTAGACGAGTCGGAAAAGAGCTCAACTAAGACTCGTGACCTTTCAAATCCAATTTAACGAGTGTGAAAGGGACAAATCACTTGACAATCTTTTTGGTTTTTAGACGAGTCAGAAAATAGCTTAACTAAGACTCGTTTATGCTATTCTAATCAACATGTAAAGGGGGAGGACAAGGCTCCCGTACCATTCTTTTGTGGAAGGTCAGTATCGTATGGATAGCTGACAAAATCTTGGGAAAACCCAAAGCTCTCCAAGTTGAGGAGGAGAAAGTGCTAACAGAGTATATAGTATCTGTGATGGTTCGAATAATGTCTCTTACTGGAAAATAAATAGCTGGGGGTATGGGATGCCCCATCAGGTCATCCCAATCGAAGGGAACCTCATCAGGACTTGGAGGGAGAGCACTCAGGGGAAGAATAAATCTCTCTCATTTAGAAGGAGAAGGATTTGACATGTTGATGACATGACTAAAGGATGTATCATTCTCTATATGAAGAGGTTGGTTGACCATATATTGCACTGGTATGACCACCTCTTCAGATATAGGTTGAAGAGGATGCATGGTGATAGGTATAGGATCTTTGATAATGGAGGTGAGGTCAGGAGAATCTAGCACAGTGTCACTCGAAGGAAGAACAGGGTGTAGGGAAATTACAGATGTCTCAGAATCTAAAGGGCTCTTTGGAGAGCTCCATGCTCCTGGTATCTCAGTAGTAGCCAGACACAAATGAGTAAGGTGACCTCCTTCACAAGTCTTGTAAATGAATTTAGGCTTACGTTTGAGATGTCTAGGCTTCTCGATGCTCCCAACGTTGTTTACAATGACTGGTGACATGCTCTCGTCATGTCTAGCAGAAGTAAGAGAGTCTTCTCCTATATGATGAATAGAGGTTGGAGATGTAACACAACGCTACCTTCTCCTGACCTCACCCCCTCTCCCCAGTGGAGTCTCCAATTCTGTTACGAGGGAAAAACTCTTTATGGCCAGGGTAAACCACAACAGAAAGGTATGACTGCAGAAATCTACTCAATTCCAACATATGCTATATAAATCAATGTGCAAGCGAGATAAGAAAGAATCCTACCTCGTTCCAATGTTTGAATATGTCCACCATTGAGCACTTCGACCCAAATCTTTATCCCTGTGACAAGTTCTCAACAAACAAGTATAGCAAGCATATAGTGATAATATAAAATGTTAGCACATTAGATAGCATAATCCATCAATAAACATTACAAACATGCCCATGGATAATAATCATATATTTTCACGATACCAATAGGATGGGAAAGGAGTATTTATATTAATAAATGATTAGCAGAAGTGATAACATTACAGACTTTCGTGTCAGCACAGTTCATAACCAAGAAACCAAGTTCCTTCCAACTGGGTCTCCACCACTTCAATCCTCCACCAAAGGCAAGCTCATAGAAAAGAGACAATGAAGTTCTCTCAACAATAGGGAAAGAGCTTGGGGGATGAACATTGTGTTCAGACTTGAGGGACAAAGGGATGCAGACTCAATATGAAGTAATTTCTCCAGAGTAACTTTTCTCTCAAAGTTGAATTTGTTTCTCCTCTTTTCCATAGCTCGGACTCTTATAGCCTTCAAAATGCAACTAAAGGGCAGAGTCAGAACATTTCCAATATATGGAAGTCCAAGGATCAAAGATCTCCTGTCGTGACATGGAAACCCGACTTCATTTTTGTATTTTCTAGCACAAATCTCGATGTATGTGGGTTGTAGTGGAGCAACCTGCATATACGGATGTTGTATAGTAGATAGGGTGTGTATATGTGGAAAAATATGTATTTTTAGCTCTAGACTCATCAAAACGGGATGACAAGTATGCATAGGGAAATGGAAAAAGGCCCTATGTGCAAGATAACAATGGTGAGACAAATCTTGCTATAACAAGCATCTCTGAGAATGCAGTTGAAGCTTCCAGCTATAGAATAGTCACAAGCCAAAGAAGTGGCTGAGACCGAAGGCCACAAAGAAGAAATGATGAAGCTAATCATGGAACATAACTCTCAAATAAGATAAATGGAAGAAGAAATGGATAAATTGATAAATGAAAAAGAATAGAATGTGTAGATGGCCATGGTCCCATTGGATGCAGTCCCTCTAATAGGAATCAACATAGCAGAAGCATCCACATCAACAAAAATTCCATCAACAATCCCAGTACAAGTTTCAGATGCATCTGACAAACTTGTAAAATCTATGGAAGACATGTCCATCCAGGGGGAAGAGATCAAGAAACTAAAGGAAGAGGTAAAGAACCTGCAAGAGTTGAATTCAATGTTCCAGGACAATCACCAAGAAGAGATGCATAAGTCTCAAAGGCTTAGTCAAAAGTTACAACAATTAGAGAAAGAGACAGCCATGGAAAAAACCTTAGCCCAAGCTAAGGGAAATATTTGGGTAGATATAAGCAAGTCAATGTCAGAAATATGGCCATCCATATATATCATATTTGAACAACTAAGTTAGTACAGAAGACCAGAGGATCAATTAAGATCATCAAGGAAGAGTTAGGATAAATACCCACAGAGGCCAGTGAACTTATCATATTTCTAAACTCCAAAAACAAGCAACAGTTAGAAGAATTATAAATTGAGGAAAAAACATAGACCATCCTTGAGATCAAGAAGGTCTTGACCATGAAATGATTGATGTTGCAGTTGGAAGAAAAATCTCAAGTGATAGACATAGGTGTGTAGATATTTTTCAGTAAGTTTGAAGTGCTACATAAGAAATGTCTTCCTGGATTATTAGTACTAAATGACAAATTGATCACTCTATGTGATTACAAACAGAAAATTAGTGCAATGGCAAAGGATAATTCAAAAATTGCAGGGATACAAAGAAGCATTAATGGTAAATATTTCCTGGAGACACTATAGTTGGACTTGAGTATTTAGCATGAGATTAAGCATATATTCATCACTAAGCCTACTTTTTCCAAGTATACTGAAATGGATGAGATATACAAGAAATTACTCAAGATTTCCATCCCAGGTAAAAAGAGGTGGGAAGATCTATGTTCTTTACTTGAGTAGAGATAGTTTTTGTGTTCTAGTCATCATGGAGAAGCTAGTCAAAGTGAAAGATATGAGTCACCGACCACTTCCATCAAATTAACACAAGAGATCCGAGAAAATCAACAAATCCCTATATTTTGTATTTTAGAGATCTAGTTAGTTAGATATTCCTCCATAATATCCTAGTCATTTATGACATGATCTAATGTAAATAGTTTTATAAACACTTCTCTCTTCGAAGTATTGAAGGTTTATTTTTGCACCAAGGAGCTATTGTGTAATTTTTCAAAGGATTGACCAGAAATAAAAAGAGGCTTATTCACAGGATTCTTGTGTCAGATTGTTGGTGATTTTTTTCTCTCTTTTCCAAATGTTTTCTCATTCTCTGTAATAATTTCATGTATTCCCAATTCTAATCATTAAAAGAATTCAAAAGAACATAATTTATTGCATTTACTTTGTCTCTGGTTTTTTAATGATCTGTATGTTTTCATCTGAAAATGAGTGAAGGAATTCTTAAGTGCTCCTCTGCTTAGTGGAATTTCCCTTCTTGTCTCTCTTATTAATTCCATTTAATATGAATAGATCCAACAATTTTACTACCCTTCCCTATGGAGAAAACCTTATTAAACTCTGAAACAGATCCTCATCTTTAAGTATAGACCCCATAGCCCAATGGAAAAATAAGCATTTTTCAGCCAATTATTTCAAACAAACAAACAAAATTCGAACTGTCATAACTAGACTAACATTTTAAAACTCAAACAAATCTAAATCTGATAGAGAGATCCCTCTCTCAAGCTAGTAGGGCTAGATCCTAGCTTCCAAAGTGGTTTGGTAGTTACCTCTGTAAATTTATTCTACAACCTCTGGAAATTACAGAGTGATAACATAGTGGCGACCATAATGGGGAGCTGAACAAATTTTCCAACTTTATGAATTATCTTCTGTAAGTATGAAAAAATTATTTCTAAAAAATGAAAGATCTAAATTTCAAGAGATTGTAAAAATTTGTAAATACCAAATTAGGTTTTTAAGGTTTAAGTTCTAGCTCCAAAAAGAATTCATACCAGATCTCATCTTGATCCAGAACCCGTAAAAATAGTAGATAATCCTAAAAAATTGATTAGGAAGAGAAGTACAACAGAAATTCAAGGGAGTAGTAGTCCTCCTCCTAGGGAAACCTCTCTTCCAAAGAAGTTTGTCACAATCCAAGACATCCAGTTTGATCTATCATTTGAGCACAACCTTTTTAGATCCAAATCTTATAGCTTTGTGGGTGAAACAGTTTTAGATAAAGGTATCCTCCAACCTAGTACACTTGAAATACACTCTCCTGGATGAGATCTTGATCAACAAATCCTTCAAAATTTTGAAAAGTTACAAGATATAGCATCAGACTTTGATCAAGCTTTGCACAAATCCTACATCCAATAGTATGTTGAACTTTATTCCCTGACCATCACTGCATATTCTATCAATCCTCAATTAGCTCATCCTATATCTTCCATCCCTTCTTCTTCCACATCTTCCACCACTTCTCTAGTAATTTTACAGATTACCATTAAGATTGTCACAGGAGTTCCTGTTATATATCCTCTTCCACCAATCATGGAAGAAATATATGTTCCCCTTGTTTTGTCTACTCCCTTAGACAATATGCCCCAGGATTATCAAACTAGTATTCCTCATTTTGCTAGCACTGGAAGTATGACTGCACAACAACATGTTGACAAAATGAATGACTTCTTTGACCTACAATAAGTAGATGAGGAAGATGTCAAAATGAGGTTGTTTTCCCAAATCTTAAATGGTGAAGTTAGTAAATGGTTCAAATCCTTACCAACTTCTAGCCTTAATGAAATTACTACCTTTCACCAATCTTTTCTCAATAGATGGCAAGTCAAGAAAAATCCAATTCAAATATTATCTGAATATGAAAGTATTAAAAGAAACCAAGGGAAAAGTGTACATGGTTATTGCACTCAATTTAACAATATTTATAATGCAATTCCAACAAACATTAAACCTCCTCAAGGCTTAGCTTTGATCAAATTCTCTAATGGTTTTGATGCTGACATGTCTTATCAATTGAGAGAGAAAAGCCCTGCAACTTTGGAAGAAATGAAAAGATGTGTTGTGAGTGTATAGGAAAATATGTTTTCTAAGTGAGCTATACAGAGAACAAAGAGGAGAGTAACTATCAAGGAAGAACCATATACCTCTTATGTTGATGTTAAAATAGACTCCTTAGTTAGAACCATGGAAAGGATGATTGAAAGAATAGATATCACTGATAGGAATCCACTAAGAGAAAATAAACCTGGTCCCCAAATTAGAAATCCTAATTTTAGGAGAAATCCACCCCAAATCAGAAAAAGAGAACCTAGAGAACAAAGAGAAGAAACAGACCCAGATCAACAGATTAGACCTCCTTTCCAAGAAAATTATGCTGATGAAGGGGAAGAAACAATTGAGGGACTTGATGATCTTCACATTAATATAATGGGAATAAATTATAATGATTATATTTTTCTTACCCAAGAATAACATGATATTTTCCTTCTTTCACAAACTGAAGTTGATGAGGAAGAATCAGAACAATAAGCTTTTGAAAATGCAATTATGGAATTTCATAGACAGTATCATCTGAGAAGTAAGAAGTCCAATAATAATCCAACCAAGAAAACTTTTGAATTTAGAAAGACAACAGATACACCTGCCAAGAAAGTTCCTGATATCCCCCAAAGAAAAAATCAGATGTCCTAACCAAAAGAACATCTGAATCTGAATAAAAAACAACTCAAACTGATGTTCCCTCCACCACCTAGCCCAAAGATACTTCACGAAAGAATACTGTTGAGAAATCAGATCTCCCTAATCAAAATAAAACTCAAAACTCATTCAACCTGGAAAGTGCATTGACAAAGATCAAAATACCTATTCCTCTAACGGCCTTAATGAATGCAAATGCTTACAGATCACAAGTGATAAAATCTCTGAACATAGAGGCAGGAATGGGCACATACATAGTAAACATTGTTGATGATCAACCAGAGTTATTATTTGGGCCTGAAGTTGATGGAAAATCTGAAAGTGGTGTTGTACCTCCTTTTTTATGTTAGCTTAAATGTTCATGACAAAATTTTGCACAATGTCATGCTAGACTCTGATTCTTCTCACAACCTTATGCCTAAGGGTTTTATGGAGAAATTAAGACTTGATATCACTATACCTTACACAAATTTATATTATTTTGATTCAAGTAAGGTAACGTGCATAAGTCTTATCAAAGATTCGTATGTTACTTTAGCTCATATCCTAGCCAAGAGAGTGTAATGGACATAGTTGTTGCAGACATACCTCCTAAGTATGGCATGTTATTGTCTCGCTCATGGGGAGCCAAGTTACAAGGCACCCTACAAATGGACATGTCTTATGCCACCATCCCATTATTTGGTCAGTAGAGGATATTATATAGAGAAACATTGATGAAATACATGGTCAGTAGTCAGGATAAATCACATAATTATATCTTATATTTTTTTCATTCAGACCTTGATTCCTTTATTTTATATAATGACGGAGACATGGAAAGACAAATTTCAGATCTGGAGGATGATGTTTATAACTTGGAGGAAAACAAAACATCCCTGAAGAAGACAAAACAATTATGGTACAATGTGATGAACCAAAAGAACCTCTGTGGAGTTTATAATTTGATGGTGTTGTTAGTAAGGAAGAATCAGGAGATGGGGTGTGGGTTTCAAAACCAAAAACAAGACATACAGAAAGCCATTCCTACCAGTCGAATTTTCAGTGTACCAACAATATAGCTGAGTATGAATCCTTAATGCTAGGTTTGCAATTGTTAAACAACATTGGTGCTAAGAGAATTTCAATTAGGGGTGACTCTGAACTCATCATAAAACATATCAAAGGTGAATACTCTGCTAAACACCCAAGACTGGGAGCCTACAAAAATGTTGTTCTAGATTTCCTATAGTGCTTTACTGAATATGATTTGCAGGCCATTCCCAGAGACCAAAAATTTCTTGTTGATGGTCTCGCTACCCCAACAACTAATTGTAAGATATCATTTCATCCTAATCACCAGTATACAGTTGAAGTGAAGTGCATACCTTATGTCCCAGACATCATCAAGTATTGGCAAGTTTTTGGAAATGATGAACAAATTGAATTTTTTTTGCAATCAAAAAATGAGTTTGAATGTGCCAATATAGATGTTGATAGTGATGATGAAATATAAAGTGTAAATAAGATAGGTTTAGAAGAAATAAATAAAAAATAAGAAGATCTTGATATTTTGCAATTAAAGGATAATACTTTGCCTAGAGGATTAGTCCCACTGGAAGAGTTGTTTGATTTTGATGATGTGGCTAAAAAACCCAAAATTGAACCTACTAGAAAAGAAGTTGAATACTGTAACATATGAACTGAAAAAGAACCAAAGATGATTAAACTGTCAAAATCTTTACCTCTTGCTCAAAAACAGAAATACATAGAATTGTTTAAAGAATTTATAAAATTTTTTTGCATGGAGATATGAAGATCTAAAATCCTATGATTCTAGCATTATAAATCACAAAATTCCCATAAAAGAAGATCAAAATCCTTTCAAACAAAAACTTAGGAGAATTAACCCAAAGTTTATGCCTCTGATTGAAAATGAGATAAAACAGATGTATGATGCTAAAATTATTGTCCCATTAATATTTTCTAAATGGGTGTCCAATTTAGTTCCAACCAGGAAGAAGAGTGGATAAATCAGAATGTGTATTGATTTTAGAAACCTTAATAAAGTCTCTCTCAAAGACAACTATCTCTTGCCCAAAATGGACCATATTTTGCAGAAGGTAGTTGGATCCAGTAGAATTTCTCTGTTAGATGGTTTTTCTGGTTACAACCAAGTTTTAGTCCACCCTGATGATCAAGAGAAAACATCATTTACTACACCCTAGGGAACTTTCATGTATGTGAAAATGCCTTTTGGTTTAATGAATGTTGGGGATGCGTTTCAGAGAGAAATGGATATTTATTTTGTGGATGAACTTGGAAGATTCATTGTTATAAACCTAGATGATATCATTGTTTTTAAAAAAATAGATGAAGAACACTTACTCCACCTTAGAAGAGTTTTTGAAAAATGCAGGAAACTTGGAATTTCACTTAATCCAAAGAAAACATTGTTTGGTCTAGAAGAAGGTAAACGTCTTGGACATATCATATCAAAATATGGAATTAAAATTGATCCTAACAGAAATGAAGCCATTCAAAAAATAGATCGTCCTAGAAACATAAAAGAATTATAGTCTTTCATACGAAAAATAAACTTTCTAAGAATATTTATCCCCAACTTGGCAGAACTTCTCAAAAATATAACAAATATGTTGAAAAAAGACCAAAAAAAAAAAATGGACCATAGAAGCAAAACATTCATTTGATCAGGTGAAATAATCCTTAACATAATCCCATGTGCTTATCATCCCTGATTACACAAAAGAATTCATCCTATTCCCGTTTGCCTCCGAGCATACTATTGCAACAGTTCTTTTGCAGAAGAACAATGAAGGCCATGAATAGCCTATTGTTTTCTTCAGTAAATCCTTGAGATATGCTGCATTGAATTATAACATCATGTAAAAACTAGATTTTTCTTTGGTGAAAGAAATCAAATATTTCAGAGTATATATTCTCCACTCACACATTATTGCTTATGTCCCAAATTTTGTGGTAAAATATATTCTGACCCAAGACAGTCCTGATAGAAAAATGGGTAAATGGATTGTTGTTATCCTTGAATATGATATTGAGATCAAACCAAAAAATCTCATCAAGGGTCAAGGATTGACAAAATTGATGGTTGATTCCAACTTTCATGCTTTGGATATTATTTTTCTAGCTGCAGTGCATGAACAAGAAGAGCAAGCGACTCTACAAGTTAAAGAGATTTTTTCAACCTCTCCCTGGTATGCATACCTTATTTTTATTTTACATCACTTACAAGCTCCTCATGGTTTAACCAAAACTAAATCTAGATTTATGAAACTCAAAGCTATGAAGTATTGTATTTTAAATGGCAATTTGTATTGGAAAGATGTTGGAGGGATTCTACTAAACTGTTTGTTGAAAGATGAGGTTGATAAAGCTTTGCAGGAATTTCATGAAGGATATTGTGGTGGACATTTGAACTAGAAGACGACTGCCAATAAAATTCTAAGAGATGGTTTCTACTAGCCAACTTTATTTGCAAATGTCCACAAGAAAGTGACCTCCTGTCATATATGTCAAATCTTTGAAGGAAAAAGGAAACTTTTGCCTTTACCCTTTAAACCGATTTTAGTTGAAACTCCTTTTCAACAATTGGGTTTGGATTTCATTGGAGAAATCCATCCACCATCATCAGGCCAACAAAAATGGATTCTCAAAGCCACTGATTATTTCACCAAGTGGATTGAAGTTGTACCCACCAGGCAAGACACTAATGATGTGATCATTAAGTTTTTGAAAACTAACATTCTTTCAAGATTTGGATGTCCCAGAAAAATTATAACTGAAAATGAAACAACATTCAAATCAAAGAAGATGTTAGAGTTTTGCATCAAATATTAGATCACCTTAGGACACTCTATTGCCTATCACCCTCAGGGGAATGGATTAGAAGAGTCTTCAAACAAGAGTTTGGTCAACATCATCAAAACGTTGTTGCAGGACAACAAAAAGTCATGACACAACAACTTGGTAAATGCATTGTGGGAAGACATACTTTCTACAAAGAGGTCAATTGCCATGTCCCCATACCAGTTGGTCTATAGAATGGATGATGTCTTTCCCACTTCTTTAGGTGTCCCTGTCATAAAATTACTGCAGGAAGTACAGGTAGAACCAAATGAAATTTAGAGGAGAATTAATCAGACTATATAGCTACAACAGTCCAGAGAAGAGGTCAACAACCAAACACAAGTGATTCAGGAAAATATCAAGAAGATATATGATAGAAGGTCCAAGGATGATGACTTCTAGATAGGAGACAAAGTACTAAAATGGGACTCAAGTAATGAAGAAAAGCGAAATCATGGAAAATTTGAGAATCTATGGAAAGGTCCATTCACAATACATGCCTACAGAGGAAGTAATGCATTTTTTATGAAGGATATGGATGGAGCAGACCTGCTAGGAGGACCTGTAAATGACAGAATGCTCAAGCACTATGTTTCATAGGAATGAAAGGTTTTCTCACTCAGTTCATTGTAAATACCATTTTATTGTTCCTGTCATGAGTGGGTTACTTTTGTGAGTGGTTGAAGCCCAAAGAGAAGGCCCTGTTATCGCACAGTTTGTAGTTGGGTCAAATGGCTATAAGATAGAGGTTCAAATTGGCGTAACAGTAACCTATCCCACCCAATGTCACCTTGATGGGAAGGTTCTTTCTCTTTAGGGAGGTGAGGCCCAGGGGAGACATCCCCAGTGACCTGGGGCTTTGAAGAGGCAAAGGTTAAAAGGACAAAGGTAAAGTTCCCCCTTCACAGGTCACCACCAAAACAGATAGTCTGACTAAACAACCAATAATAAAATGAATTCCCAATGAAGAACACCTGTCTGGAACAAAGCAACAACAAACTAATATATGCAAGCTATATTTCAATGGGTTAGTACTTCATAAGACTATCTGGTAAATATATGTGAGCAATATGGCAATAAATTTTGACGAAGTCAATGTTTATCAATAGAAATAAATGATATGACACTCCACCAATAAATATTGGAACAATGTGGCATTCAAGGTAACCAATTAACGCTTTATTCAATTAATGCCTAAACCACCATTCAATTTCTCTTAAAACAAGATGGTGCTGCAGTAAAGATGAAATATTCAAGTGTGACGTCAACAAATTAGGGTTAGTAGGTTAGGGTTAGTGTAGTTAGGGTTTCAATTTTAAAAGGTTTGAAAGTGTTTTAGATTCAATTATACTTCAACGATGGAGGTCTAAGATCAGTGCCTTGGGGTTAATGGAGTCAATTTAGCAGAGGACGCAAGGGTTGAAGGAGGATGGCTAAGGACTAGAGGGAAGAGTACTGAAGTGCTGCTATGGTAGGGCTTCAGAATCAAAACCCTAGGGGAGAGAGGATCACTCCAGTGTTGCTAAAGCAAGGTCTCGTGCTCTCTCCTCCTTCCTTAGGTTAACTTGGAAAAAATGACTAGCATGAAAGATAGATCAAGATAAGAGAGTGAAATGAGGGAGAGTGTTGCTACAGCAAGGCTCTATCATCAAACCTTAGAAGAAAAATGGCCCTAGGTGTAGATAACCTAGGCCTGGGATGTCTCCTCCTTCTTGACCTCTGGAAAGTACGGCTATCTCAGGGAGAAGAAGAAATGAGAGTGTAGCTATGGCTAGGCTCTTTCTTTCTTCTTCAATGGCTAGAAAATTTCTCTATTAGGGGACATGAGACAAGGACCTACTTCTGTGCTTGTCACCTAGGGTTTTGATTCAATAAATTATAAATACATGTAAGAAAATAAGACTACAACCATTCAATCAAGAATTTTTGTAGAAAAATACTTACAATTCATCAAGAAATAAACATGCAAACTCTAGTTGTAACACCTTCCTTCAAGAGAAACACCATAAAATTCCAAGAAATGTCTTCCTTCAACAAGTGTGCCTCACTAAACTAGCAAAAATACCCAAGTAGGGCGCTAAAATCAGACCTCACTAATGAGTGAGTGATGAATCCTCATAAAATGAGGCTAAAACTCCTCAATATATAGTGTATCAATGACCTAATTTACCTTTTAGGTCATAAAAAGGCCAACAAGGCCAAAATATCAAAGTAATATTGTTTTTACATTAAATGTTCAATTTAAAACTCTAACTGAGCAAAGGTAAGACATGAAGCCCCACTGAGGGAAACGTTAGCCCTTTTTAGGGCAAATGCAGCACTAAAGGGAAAAACATTGGCCCTCTTTGGGCCTCCCAATCATGCCACACATGCCAACTGTCCTGTCAAACTGTCACATGCTCAAGGTGATGTCATGAGGTCCTAGGTGATGTCCTGGGCCATCTAGGGAAAATGTTCTACTGGAAGTGGGTCAATCCCCCTAGGTCGGGCTCTACCAAAGTACCTATGATGAAACGTCCTCTTCTTCTCCGATGTAAAACCCTAATCAAACACCGTCCTATCTCTTCCCCCTGATGGGTTCTCAACATCCATCTGGTGGGCTCTTCAGCCCCATGGAGGTCTGAACTGATCATCTCCCCATGTGTACTGGTCCAAATGGTACCTGTCCATCGGGCATGGTCCTGCACATCAAAAGATACGCCCTCCATGGGCTCATTAGTCACAGGGATCATAACAATTTTCATCATTAATATTATTAAACATATCCATAAAAACCCTGATACATCGGTCAATAGCTCAAAGACATTACAAAAGCCTACAATACAAGACTGGAGAAAAAGACAAGACGTCCTATTGGGCTAGTATCCACAAGAAAAGGGAAGTTTCCAGAAAGGTTTCATCCAAGCCATGTAAGTGAGGTGATGTGGCTAGGGGATGTCCAGACATGTGGGTGAAGTGAGAGCCAGGGATGCATGATGTTATCTGTGGGTGCCTTTGTAGAAGGAGAGTTATACCTATCATGGATGCAATTTTTTCCAAGCCCATTCTTGCCTTTATTCTTTTCTTTTATTTTTCTTTTACTTCTTCTTTTTCTTTTATTCAAGGGCTAACCAAAGGACACTGCCTTGGCATGGTGACCAAAGCTAATAGTGTTACCCACAAGTACTTTCACAGAGATGAGAAGGTTGGCTCGTGATGCGACCCCCTTTCCCTTGGCCATGCAACCAAAGGTCACTACCCTGGTGTGGTAACCAGATGGTGGAAATGTCATACTGTTAGGTACCCATGAACATAATAGGCTACCTCATGATGAGATCCCCTATCCTCTTGACTAGGTCTTGTTTTTTATTTTCTGGGTCCCTCTTGTTTCTTACTGAGAGGCTTTTTATTGCCTTCTCGGGGATCCCTAGGCAAAACATCTCAAGGTTTTATTTCTAGGCTTTTATCTTTTACCATCTTCTTTTACCTTCTGGGCCTTTAGCCCCTTCTTCCCATGAGATAAGGTGTAATCCTACAAACAGGTCAACCCAATGCATGGACAAGGAGAATGGGACAAGTGAGCGGGAGATAAGATGAAATAGTGGTTCTATGATGGGAGCGGATGATGGATTTTCAGAAATCCCCCCGGTGGCAAACCAAAACCTATGGGCACAAGCTTGCTAGGGCACCCTGTCAATCCCCCCAAGCATGGTCAAGTGGGTTAATGTAAGATCCAAGAAGTTGTTAGAGGTAAAAGGGAATCAGATGCATATATTTAAAGGTTTCAATGATCAAAAGTGACACATACCATGATACCTGGACCAATTACCTCATGGAGCAAGAACCTCTTCTGATATAGGACCAAGTTGATGGTGATGGATGTTGCTTCTGCTAACAAGATAAAGTTGATGGAAGAAGAAAAGGATGGGCCCTCCAGGGCCATGCTCAGGTCAATCCTTCTCTCAGTACTCCATGTCTAGGACCTATGGGCTTCGAGACATGATCTCCTGGTTATCCCTAATAACATCTGGCTCCAACTTGGGGACATGTGTTCTCCATAGAGCGCATGAGAACCTCATCATATTTGGCATAACCTACAGACCTGCTCAAACTCAATAGGGGCATCCGTAACAAAAATGGGGTGGTAATGCCACCCCAATATATATATATATTGAAATAAAAGAATCAACAATGCAAATGTGGAAGCAAACTAACATGAAATGCAAATGGTATAATACACGAAAAATGCCTACTTACCTGCACTTACCTGTTAAATCAAGTCCCCCCACCTTGGTGGGGTTTGAGGAGGTGCCCGCTGATGGGTAATGGGCACATTCTTCCCTCCAGAGTGAATAGATAATATGAGTCGTTAACTGATTCCATTCCAACTTTGAAGGGTTTGAGCCATGACTGAGTGCTTACTTTTACATTAGTTGGCTCTCCTTTCTGGGTATCCCACATCCATACCATGTCCCCCTCCTTGTACTTTTTGAATTTGTATTTGGTCATTCCTTGGACAACCCTGGTGTATTGTGCTGAGGGAGGGTAGTGGGATTCTGCCATAAAAACTTTCTTTTGAGACCAGGGATGATTTTAGGGGCTAAATTTTGCTCATGGGCTAATTTTCCATGGTTTTTCCCAAACAAAGATTCTCTATTCTAAAAATGATTCGCCCAAATTCTATAGGATAAAATTATTTTACCTTAAAAATCGCCAAAATTTTATACAAACTATATAAAATCCTTAGAAATTTAAATATTTTTACAAAAATATCGCTAAACATTTTATAGTTGGCATATGAAGGATTAGTAAGATTCGTCGAGGTTTCTACATTTAAAAATAAATTTTCATCCTTAAAATCATCCTTGGTTGAGACAGGTGGATTTGTACGTCATCTTCATGTTTCTTTAATATCTTCACCATCCCAATTTATTTGTTCTTGAATTCATCTAGGAGTTGTTGGTATTCTTCTCTCTTGGGCCATTCGATCTGATCAAAGTCCTCCTCTTTTGCAAGGGGCATATCTTTTGGAGAATACTTTTGAAGAGTTTGTATCATCTCGTTTTGTGCTTTGTCATTGTTGACGGGGTGAGTAATATCCTGCACATGGTCCCCAGTTATTGGCACATTGAGGAGATGGCATATTGTTCCATTTTTCAAAGGCAATTGCAATAATGTGAGGTCCATCTCAAGGGTGTCACCTAACATTGCACCAAACTTCCTAGATAACAACATTCCCCACACATCTGGGACAACAACTACCACAATGTCAACGTGGACCATCTTCTCTGACTACTCTTTTAGGCGAACTTCAACATTCTCAACCACCCCATGTGTGGGTATGGATTTAGATTTGAAACCACATACATTTCTATAAGGCCGTGTGACCTTCAAACCCACTTGTCGCATGACTTTGAGTGACATCATGTTGGCACCAACACCTATATCTAACATGCAATTGTTGAGGTTTTTTTCGTTCATTGTCAAAGTCATGAAGAAAGGAGGGTTTTCACCATATTGGGCCCTAAAGTGATCAGCTTGCAACATAATAGGGGGGTCCATAGGCTCATATGATCCTGAAAAGAAAGTGTCAAATCATTCCTTGATGGATGGGATATTGATTGTTTCTCTTAGGGGGGCGTTTACATGCATTTTTGATAATGCCCCTTCGAAGTCAAAGTTCAGATCAACCTTGTTGGCCTTGGATGTCTTGGGAATAAGAATTTCCAGGGGTGGGAGCTTTGCCTGATCAACAGCTGGTTGTTTCAAATTCTTTCTTCTGTACACCTGAAATTCTTATTTCTTTAGATTTTCTTGTGATTCTTGATCCAGGTTGTTTATCACCTCCATCCTTGTTGATCTGGCTGCTTCTTTCACGGCTTCCTGATGTTTTGCATCTGTGATATTTATCTAAGGAAACTCCATGAAACAATCCATGTTCTTAACTTGTTGATGGCCACTATTGTAGGGGCAATCATGTTCCCAATGTGCTTCACTGCATTCCAGGCACCAAGGATTTTCATCAACAACGTTTGTAGGGGCCAAAGTGTTTGGAACTTCATGCTCATTCTTTGTTTTATAAAATTGGTCCTCTTTCTGGAATTGCCCTTTGTACGGGACCCTGGGTGCCTGGGTCTGAGATCTTTCCATCTTGACGATCATGTTCATCATTTCCTCTTGATTTTTATGATACCATCCATAGAAGCTTGTAGTTTGGCGATACTGGTACATAGATCTGAAGTAGGATCAACATTGTGAACTATCTTTGGCTTAGTGTCTATTCTCCCCCTTGGGTTAGCCAAAGGCTCAATCTTGGATGAAAGGAGGTTTCCCTCTATCTTAGTAGAAAGCTCTTGGGCTTCTTGAATGGACTGGGGGTTTTTGTCTCTAAGAAGATACCCTAGTTGGCCATTGAAATATCTGGTGTAAACATGGACGAGTTAGTCATCTTTCGGATGATGGCTTGGGGGAATTCTTTACAACAAAGTCTCAAATCTGGTGTGGAACTCCCAAATGGACTCATTTTCATATTTGGAAAGGTTGTTCAGTCAGGTGAGGAGCATATTAGGGTCTTCTTTGACACTCCATCTTTTGAGAAAGGCCTCTTCAAGTCTATCCATGGTTTTGATGCTTCCATCAGGAAGGCTTAGGTACCAATGCCTTGAGGCATCGTAAAGAGTAGTGGAGAACAACTTCATGACTAGATCTTCAACATCATCACTAATGGGGTGAAGCTGGAAAAATGCCCAAAAGTTTCTCATGTGTTCTTCGACACTGATTGCATCAGTACCGGTAAATTTAGGCAACCACTTTTTGCACTTGGATGGCATCTGCCTAGGGTAGCTTGGTATGGACGACATGTCTAATGGTTTGAAAAGAGTAGATGACCATTGCCTTTGATTGTTGGTTGGTTTCGTTGGAGCAGTCTGAGAGCTAGGCATGATTCTTAAAGGAAGGATTTTCTCGAAAAGTGATTTGACAACAGGAGAGTTCAAGGGAGGCTTCCTTCTGAAAGACAAAGGAGGATTATTGAATCTCCTTTTAGTTTGTGGAGTCACCAGATAGTTTACTTGAAACTACCAAAGAAATAGGGAAAACACCCTAGTGGAGTCGCCAGGTAAGCTGGTATGAAAAGGTCTCTGAGGCAAGGCTTACCAAAAAGATGTGTTGTTTGAGGAGAATTGACTCAGTGTTCCCCGACAACGACACCAAAATGTTATCGCACAGTTTGTAGCTAGGTCAAATGGCTATAAGATAGAGGTTCAAACTGGTGTAACATGAACCTATCCCACCCAATGTCACCTCAATGGGAAGGTTCTTTCTCTTTAGGGAGGTGAGGCCCAGGGGAGACATCCCCAGTGACTTGGGGCTTTGAAGAGGCAAAGGTTAAAAGGACAAAGGTAAAGTTCCTCCTTCACAGGTCACCACCAAAACAGATAGTTCGGATAAACAACCAATAATAAAGTGAATCCCCAATGAAGAACACCTTCCTGGAACAGAGCAACAACAAACTAATATATGCAAGCTATATTTCATGGGTTAGTACTTCATAAGACTATCTGGTAAATATATGTGAGCAATATGGCAATAAATGTTGACGAAGTCAATGTTTATCAATAGAAATAAAAGATATGACACTCCACCAATAAATATTGGAACAATGTGGCATTCAAGGTAACCAATTAACACTTTATTCAATTAATGCCTAAACCACCATTCAATTGCTCTTAAAACAAGACGTTGTTGCAGTAAAGATGAAATATTCAAGTGTGATGTCAGCAACTTAGGGTTAGTAGGTTAGGGTTAGTGTAGTTAGGGTTTCAATTTTAAAAGGTTTGAGAGTGTTTTAGATTCAATTCTACTTCAACGCTGAAGGTCTAAGATCAGTGCCTTGGGGTTAATGGAGTCAATTTAACAAAGGACGCAAGGGTTGAAGGAGGATGGCTAAGGAATAGAGGGAAGAGTTTTGAAGTGTTGCTATGGAAAGGCTTCAGAATCAAAACCCTAGCGGAGAGAGGCTCACTCCGACGTTGCTAAAGCAAGGCCTCGTGCTCTCTCCTCCTTCCTTAGGTTAACTTGGAAAAAATGACTAGCATGAAAGATAGATCCAGATAAGAGAGTGCAATGAGGGAGAGTGTTGCTACAACAAGGCTCTATCATCAAACCCTAGAATAAAAATGGCCCTAGGTGTAGATAACCTAGGCCTGGGGCGTCTCCTCCTTCTTGAACTTTGGAAAGTATGACTAGCTCAGGGAGAAGAAGAAATGAGAGTGTAGCTATGGCTAGGCTCTTTCTTCCTTCTTCAATGGCTGGAAATTTTCTCTATTAGGGGACATGAGACAAGGACCTACTTGTGTGCTTGTCACCTAGGGTTTTGATTCAACAAATTATAAATACATGTAAGAAAATAATACTACAACCATTCAATCAAGAAGTTTTGCAGAAAGATACTTACAAATCATCAAGAAATAAACATGCAAACCCTAGTTGTAACACCTTCCTTCAAGAGAAACACCATAAAATGCCAAGAAATGCCTTCCTTCAACAAGTGTGCCTCACTAAACCAACAAAAATACCCAAGTAGGGCACTAAAATCAGACCTCACTAATGAGTGAATGATGAATCCTCATAAAATGAGCCTAAAACTCCTCAATATATAGTGTATCAATGACCTAATTTACTTTTTAGGTCATAAAAAGGCCAACAAGGCTAGAATATCAAAGTAATACTATTTTTACATTAAATGTTCAATTTAAAACCCTAACTGATCAAAGGTAAGACATCAAGCGTCACTGAGGGAGACGTTATCCCTTTTTAGGCCAATTGCAGCACCAAAGGGAAAAATGTTGGCCCTCTTTGGGCCTCCCAATCATGCTACACGTGCCAACTATCCTATCAAACTGTCACATGCTCAAGGTGACGTCATGAGGTCCTAGGTGACGTCCTGGGCCATCCAGGGAAAATTTTATACTGGAAGTGGGTCAATCCCCCTAGGTCGGGCTCTGCCAAAGTACCTATGATGAAATGTCCTCTTCTTCTCCGATGTAAAACCCTAATCAAACACCGTCCTATCTCTGCCCCCTGATGGGTTCTCAACATCGATCTGGTGGGCTCTTCAGCCCCATGGAGGTCCGAACTGATCATCTCCCCACGTGTACCGATCCAAATGGTACTTGTCCATTAGGCATGGTCCTGCACATCAAAAGATACACCCTTCATGGGCTCATTAGTCATAGGAATCATAGTAATGTCAATCACATTTCATCATTAATATTATTAAACATATCCATAAAAACCATGATACATTGGTCAATAGCTCAAAGACATTACAAAAGCCTACAATACAAGACTGGAGAAAAAGACAAGAAGTCCTATTGGGATAGTATCCACAAGAAAAGGGAACTTTCCAAGAAGGTTTCATCCAAGCCATGTAAGTGAGGTGATGTGGCTAGGGGATGTCCAGACATGTGGGTGAAGTGAGAGCCAGGGATGCATGATGTTATCTATGGGTGCCTTTGTAGAAGGTGAGTTGTACCTATCATGGATGCAATTTTTTCCAAGCCCGTTCTTGCCTTTATTCTTTTCTTTTATTTTTATTTTTCTTCTTCTTTTTCTTTTATTCAAGGGCTAACCAGAGGACATTGCCTTGGAATGGTGACTAGAGCTGATCGTGTTACCCACAAGTACTTTCACAGAGATGAGAAGGATGGATCGTGATGAGACCCCCTTTCCCTTGGCCATGCAACCAAAGGTCACTTCCCTGGCATGGTAACCAGATGGTGGCAATTTCATACTGTTAGGTACCCATGAACCTAATAGGCTGGCTCGTGATGAGACCCCCTTGTTTCTTACTGAGAGGCTTTTTATTGCCTTCTCGGTGATCCCTGGGTGAAACATCTCGAGGTTTTATTTCTAGGCTTTTATCTTTTACCAACTGCTTTTACCTTCTAGGCCTTTAGCCCCTTATTCCCATGAGATAAGGTGCAATCCTACAAATAGGTCAACCCAATGTCCGAACAAGGGGAATGGGACAAGTGAGCGGGATATAAGATGAAATAGTGGTGCTATGATGGGAGCGGACGATGGATTTTCAGAAATCCCCCCAATGGAAAACCAAAACCTATGGGCACAGGCTTGCTAGGGCACCTTGTCAATCCCCCCAAGCATGGTCAAGTGGGTTAATGTAAGATCCAAGTAGTGGTTATAGCTAAAAGGGAATCAGATGCATATATTTAAAGGTTTCAATGATCAAAAGTGACACATACCATGATACCTGGACCAATTACCTCATGGAGCAAGAACCTCTTCTGATACAGGACCAAGCCGATGTCAATGGATGTTGTTGCTGCTGACAAGATAAAGCTGATGGAAAAATAAAAGGATGGGCCCTCCAGGGCCATGATCAGGTCAATCCTTCTCTCGGTACTCCATGTCTAGGACTTGTGGGCCTCGAGACATGATCTCCTAGTTATCCCTAAAAATCAGGGATAACAGGCCCGAAGCCCTTGATCAGTTGTGACCAAATTTACATTTACAATAAAACTAATTAGAATTAAAAAATTTCTGGAGAAGAGGATTCAAGGCAACAGGTAGTTGGTTCTTGGCACCTCACAAGGAGACAACCATCCCCAAGTGGAGCCACTGTTATAAACCTATATTTTATAGTATCACCTGGTGATTGAAATTTCTTCTTCTAGTCATATTTCATATAGTCATAGTATCACCTGGTGACAAAAATAGAATAAATGAAAAGAGGGTACAAAATAAAAAGAAAAGAAAAGAAAAAATATTTAAAAAAGAGAAAAATATAAAACCCCAACAAAAATAAATTTAGTTTGAATCATACTGTATAATCATGATCAAACTTGTTGAATTTATGTTGATAGGTTAGAGAATAAGTTTGGTCAAACTATTTAATCTTGACCAAATTGGTTAGGTTATAGTAATAATTAATCCAACAGTCTAAGATGGATTAATATGTTAGATGCCTAGTTTAGTAGAGAGGTTAGTGATGTTTGTCTCATGAAAAATTGAAATATACCCTTAGTTGAATAAATTTGGGTATTTCTATCTTAGGAAAATAATGTATGATGTAAAAGGGGAAAAAGGTAAGCCTAGCGCTACCTAGCACATATTTTTATCCTATGTTTACTAGCGGAAAATACCTTTTGCCATGTAGTGGATAATTCTCGCATATATTGTCAGCGACAACATCCATCATTGTCCATATCAACAGTCCTCAGTGCTTTTTGGACCCCCTGACCTTTTTTCCTTTAACAGTGTGTGGGGGGGGGTTCCGAAAAGTGGTTTCCCCTCGTGTTGGTCCCTTCTAACGCGGTGCTCTCATAGCATTTCAGACACCCCAAAAAAAATCTTCTTACCATCTAACCCCCCCTCGAAAATTTAAAAAAAAAAATCTTCTTACCACCTACCCCCCCCTCCAAAATCTACCCAAACCACCATCCAATACTGTGACTCACCTCACTCTACCACCGTACCCTATTTCTACCTGCCATATGTCCCATCCTACATACCGGTTACCCAATTAAAACGCTCCTTGTGATCGTTAACTGCCCCGTCACCACCCCGCTCCATAACAGACACCTCTATCACAATGTAAAACATGATTTCATCATCCTATAACGCCATTTTTTGATACAGACACTATGGACATTGCACCGAAACAAGCTATCAAACTAACTACCAAAACATCTCACCGTCAATAGGTGCATTTTACCCGGGTAATCACAGTTCCTCCATTAATTTACCTTAAGATATGGTAATCATGGCCCCCAAGGAAATATGTCCGAGAACCCAATCCTTTGTGCTCTTGTCAACCTAGACCACATACCTATGGCGGATAAAGACTATAAAATCACAGTGACGAGGTGCGAATTCGACTTCTTCGAATTGCACTCTTGGCTAAAAGACATATTTTTGGACCAGAGTGATGAAATTGGACTCTGGGAGTCCAATTTACCTTTGTATATGTTCCCACAAACTCACCATTTCCCCGAATTCACCCTCAGATGCCAAGTTCGCTATTCTTTTGGCCAAAGGGCCATTATTTCCTCCTCTGGCGAAACCCTTTTCACAGTCACCTCTGAATCCATTGACTAGATGTTGCAAATCCCAAGAAATGACTCTGCGATCCCATTTTCCATTGAAGCCCTAAATGACCTGTACCAAAAGCTCACCTTCCCCCAAAGGGCCCAGATTTTTGAGATTTTTCTATGAGAAGACGCCCAATTGGACAAGAAAAATCCCCCTTATTCATCCTCCATCTTCACTATCAAAGCCAACCAACTCATTTCCATACTTTGTTACCTGTTAGGTTATTACTCAGATGAATGGGTAGATGATCCTATTCTAGGTTTTCTATCTATTGTTTCCACAGAAGAAAGAGTTTCAGCTAAATTCAATTTCAGTCAATTCCTGGCTGATAATATTCATGATCATCTTTTCAGGTTTCCAACTGAAGGAATGTTCATAGATTCCTTAGTTCTGGTTTACATGTTCTTGTTTTTTTAGTGACACATATTCTCATGTGCACTTCAAAAATTAAACCAAGAAGGAAACCCACAGTCAGTGACCTCATGGACCTCATTGGTGAGTAAAAATTCAATAGAGTACAACTTTAAGGACTTCATAGACCAATTCTTTCACCCAGTAGTTTGCATGTTGAATAGCAGCACAGAGCCAAGGATCAATGAATAAATTCAGAGAGTATTGCACCTTTCTGATCAAGCTAAGACAAGGGATTGGTATTTATACCAAAACCACACAGAGATAAGAGTGTATGGGTGTGATATGCCACCTTATAGATTGCCAAAATTCCTCCCTGTGAGGATTTTTGCACTAGAATACATAAGGCAAATGGTGAACTCAGATGACATCCACTTTGGTGCAACAAAGAAGAAGAAACAACTCAGGATGAAGACCCATATTGGGCATTTCATTTGAAACAACAGATCAGCAGGAGAAGAAGAAGATAACCTCCTGAAATAGATGATTTTTACTCAGAGTTCCACTTGGCCTTATGATCCATTTGGTGTCATCTTAGAGCTCATATTCGAACAAAGGAGCACTCCTTATGCGTACACACAGAAGCCGGAGGTGGAGAAATACATGAACCAGACAAAGTGGTCAGAGAACACATTGCTAGAAACAGAGGAACAACCTACCCCTGTAATTGCCTCACATACTAAAACACCTCAAAATAAAGCATAAAATATATCAAGAAAGGAGGTCTCTCCTTCAGTCATAGAGGTATCTTCCGAGGACTTCCAAGTTTACAGAAAAAGGGCCAAGACCAGTCATGCACCATGTTTTCTCAAGGAAGGAGAAATGCAGTCCACCATAGTCATGGAGGGACCACACTCTTTAGCCTATTCAGACAGACAGTTTAAAATGTCTACATAATCACTAGCATCTCAAAGACCAACAGACACTAATCTGAAAGCTAAATCAACTCCTGGACAAATAGAGTCAAACATTTTTGACAAGTACAAATAGATCAAGCAAAGAAATGAGCTCCTCAACAACAACACCTATGCTCAGTTCTGGAAGCATACCTCCACTGCTCAACATAGGTTGTTGTCCGCCTTTGACACGGAGAGAGGAAGAATGAAAATGGCATTCTTGCAAGTACAAGTCCATCATCCTAAAACAACTGCAGACTATAAGAAGACTGCCTTTGATTTTGATGTAAAGGATGTACATCCAGTGGACCAGATGGATATGCATAGGCAGACAGGAGAGATGACATTCTCTACCTTGAAAAATACCTCAATGACTACTTCAAATTTGTAGGTATCCCTGAACAATATTCAGTCCCAATTTAAGCTGGAGAAAATCTCTTCTTTGGCCAAGGACAATAAAATCAAATCATTAGAAGAATTGGTGTTGAAGATTGGTTATGACCCAAAAAATGTCAAGGCATCATACACGTTATTAAAGAAGAATAATACTGATATAATATCTCTGAGAAAGAAGTTGAAGCTTCCAGCTACAAAAGATTCACAAGTCAAAGAAGTGGTTGAAACCGAAGTCCACAAAGAAGAAATGCTAAAGCTAATCATGGAACATAATGCTCAAATAAGAGAAATGGAAGCATAAATGGATAAATTGGTAAAGGAAAAATAACATAATGTGTATACGGCCATGATCCCATTGGAGGCAGTACCTATGATAGGAATCAGAACAACAGAAGCATCCATGTCAACAGAAATTCCATCAACAATCCCAGTACAAGTTTCAGATGCATCTGACAAACTTGTAAAATCCATGGAAGACATGTCTATCCAAGGGGAAGAGATCGAGAAACTACATGAAGAGGTAAAGAACATTCAAGAGATGAAGAATGTTCAGGCCAGTCACCAAGAAGAGATTCATAAGTCTCAAAGGCTTAGTCAAAAGTTACAATAATTAGAGAAAGAGGTTGCCATAGAAAAAACCTTAGCCTAAGCTAAGGGAAATATTTGGGTAGAGATCAACAAGTCAATCTCAGAAATATGGCCATCCATACAGATCATATTTGAACAATATAATATAGTACAAAAGGCCATAGAAGCAATTGAGATCATCAAGAAAGATTTAGGAGAAAGACTCACAGAGAGAAGTGAACTTATCATATTTCTAAACTCCAAAAACAAGCAGGAGTTAGAAGAATTATAAATTGAGAACAAAACATAGACTATCCTTGAGATCTAGAAGGTCCTGACCAAGAAAGTATTGATGTTGCAGTTGGAAGAAAAAGATCAAGTGATGGACATAGGTGTTATAACCCTAAAATGCACCATACAGGATTACCTGGCATCAGGCCAACTCTTGCCTCTTCCTAGCCAAAGCCATGCTGAGTAACTCCTCAAAAAACCACTCAAAACAAGCAACCCGCGCCCTAGCTTCTCACTGGACGCGGGCATCCGCTTGCTGTCCTCTTACTGCACGCGGGTATCCGCGGGCTAGCCTAAGACAGCCCGCGAGTACCTAACAATGCAAAAAATCAGGGAAGTTTCCGCTGAGACTCGGGGCTTTTTGTCAGTTAACTGAAACTCTCCGCCATGCATGGCCGAGAGTTCGACTAAAACCCTATCTCTTCCTAGCCTATAAAAGGAGGGGTAGGGGTACTAGTCAGAGGAGGAAAAAATATAGTAAAGGAACTCTGCCAAATTGCCAAGCCAGTTTTGTCCCAACCCTTTAGCTTTGCCTCAAGCTTTAGGAGAAACTCAAGAAGCAGCAGTTGGAGGACAAAAAGAAGAGGAAGAGCCCAGGATCAGAATCGTGGAACGGTGACTGACCTCAGAAATCATTGTAAGTTGATTTGTATTGAAGCTAATGAAAAAAGATACTTTTACCGTCCCGCATACATGGATCTCATACATGATATTTGATTTATGTTTTTATCTCTAACCCTATAATAGATCAGTAGCATGCATGCATAGTATTGTTTGATTGCAGGAAGCTTTGTGGAAGGAGCAGCAGCGGCAAAAGGACAAG
>SNQJ01S0131732.1:0-23646 GCA_010110895.2 Picea sitchensis | reverse complement strand
TTATTCTTCTCTTGTATGCATGTGAAGAAAGAGGTTTCAGATTCGGGTAGAAGGTCAAAAGTTAAGTCTTAAGGGTCATTTTCTGCGTATAAGTTTAGATCCCTAGCTTATTAGTCCGTAGGGTAGAAATACCCAACAACAATAGGTGTGCAGATATTTTTTTAGTAAGTTTGAAGTGCTACATAAGAAAGGTCTTCCTGGATTATTAATACTAAATGACAAATTGATCACTCTATTTGATTAAAAACAGAAAATGAGTGCAATGGAAAAGGACAATTCAAAGTTTGTAGGGATACAGGGAAGCATTATTAGTAAAGCTTTCTCGGAGACACTACAGTTGGACTTGAGTATTCATCATGAGATTAACCATATCTTCATCACTAAGCCTAGTTTTTCCAAGTATACTAAAATGGATGAGATATATAGGAAATTACTCAAGATTTCCATCCCAGGTAAAAAGAGGTGGGAATATCTATGCGCTTTACTTGAGTAGAGATAGTTTTGGTGTTATGGTCAGCATGGACCAGCCAACCAAATTCAAAGAGATGAGTCACCAACCACTTCCATCAAATCAACACAAGAGATCCAAGCAAATCAACAAATCCCTATATTTTGTATTTTAGAGATCTAGTTAGTTAGATATACCTCCATAATATCCTAGTCATTTATGACAAGATCTGATGTAAATAGTTTTATAAAAAATCTCTCTTCAAAGTATTGAGGGTTGATTTTTTCACCGAGGAGCTATTGCGTAATTTTTCAAAGGATCGACCATAAATAAAAAAAGGCTTATTCAAAGGATTCTTATGCTGGATTGTTGGTGATGTTTTTCTCTCTTTGACAAATGTTTTCTCATTCTCTATAATCATTTAATGTATTCCAAATTCTAATGATTAAAATAAAGTCAAAAGAAAAAAATTTATTTCATATTCTCTATCTCTGGGTTTTTAATGATATGTATGTTGTCATCTGAAACTAAGCGAAGGAATTCTTAACTACTCCTCTTCATAGTGGAATTTCCCTTCTTGTCTCTCTTATTAATTCCATTTAATATGAATATATCCAGCAGTTTTACTACCCTTCCTTGTGGATAAAACCTTATAAAAATATGAAACGGATCCTCATCTTTAAGTACAGACCCCATATCCCATTGGAAAATTAAGCATATTTTCAGCGAATTATTTCAAACAAACAAACAAAATTCAAATTGTCATAACTAGCCTAACATTTTAAAACTCAAACAAATCTAAATCTAATAGAGAGATCCCTCTCTGAAGTTGGTAGGGCTACATCCCAGCTTCCAAAGTGGTTTGGTAGTTAACTCTCTCAATTTATTCTACAACCTCTAGAAATTACAGAGTGATAACATAGTGGCGACCATACTGGGGAATTGAACAAATTTTCCAACTTTATGAATTATCTTCCCTAAGTAAGAAAACTTTATTTCTAAACAATCAAAGATCTAAATTTCAAGAGAGAAATGTTTAGAGGTTGTAAAAAATTGTAAATAACAAATTAGTTTTTTAAGTTTTAAGTTCTGGCTCCAAAATAATTCATACCAGATCTCACCCTGATCCAGAACCTGTAAAAATAGTAGATAATCCTAAAAAATTGATTAGGAAGAGAATTACTACAGAAAGTCAAGGGAGTAGTAGTCCTCGTCCTAAGGAAACCTCTCTTCTAGATAAGTTTGTCACAATTGAAGACATCTAGTTTGATCTACCATTTGAGCACAACCTTTTTTGATGCAAATCTGATAGCTTGTGGGTGAAATAGTTTTAGATCAATCTATCCTCCAAACTAGTACACCTGAAATACACTCTCATGGATGACATATTAATCAAAAAATCCTTCAAAACTTTGAAAATTTACAAGATATAGCATCAGAATTTGATCACGCTTTGCACAACGCCTACATCCAACAGTCTGTTGAACTTTCTTCCTTGACCATCTCTGCATATTCTATCAATCCTCAATTAGCTCATCCTATATCTTCAAGCCTTGCGTCTTCCACATATTCCACCACTTATCCAGTAATTTTACAAGTTACCATTCATCCTGTCACAGGAGTTCCTGCTATCCATCCTCCTCCACCAATCATGGTAGCAAGATATGCTCCCCTTGTTTTGGCTTCTCCCTTACACAATATGCCCCGGAATTATCAAACTAGGATTTCCTAGTTTGGTGGCACTGAAAGTATGACTGGACAACAACATGTTGACAAGATGAATGACTTATTTTACCTTCAAGAATTAGATGAGGAAGATGTCAAAATGAGGTTTTTTGTCAAAAGTTAGGAAATGGTTCAAAGCCTTACCAGCTGTTAGCCTTAATGGCATTACTACTTTTCACCAATCTTTTCTCAATAGATGGGAAGTCAAGAAAAATCCACTTCAAATAATATCTGAATTTGAAAGTATTAAAAGAAACCAAGGGGAAAGTGTATAGTATTATTGCACTCGATTTAACAATATTTATAATGCAATTTCAACAAACATTAAACCTCCTCAAGGCTTAGCTTTGATCAAATTCCCTGATGGTTTTGATGTTGACATGTCTTATCAATTGAGAGAGATAAACACTACAACTTTGGAAGAAATGAAAATATGTGTTGTGAGTGTAGAGGAAAATTTGTTAGCTAAGAGAGCTAGACAAAGAATAGAGAGGACAATAACTATCAAGGAATAACCATCTACATGTTTTGCCGATGCTAAAATAGAATGCTTAGTCAAAACCGTGGAAAGGATGATGGAAAGACTAGATATCACTAATAGGAATCCACAAAGAGAAAATAAACTTGGTCCCCAAATCACAAATCCTAATTTCAGGAGAAATCCACCCCAAATCAGACAAAGAGAACATAGAGAACAAAGAGGCCCAGGTCAACAAATTAAACCTCCTTTCCAAGAAAATAATGCTGATAAAGGGGAAGAAACAATTGAGGGACTTGATGATGTTCACATTAATCTAATGGGAATAAATGATAATGATTCTATTTTTCTTACCCAATAAGAACATGATATTTTCCTTCTTTCACAAACTAAAGTTGATGAGAAAGAATCAGAACATCAATATTTTGAAAATGCAATTATGGAAGTTCATAGACAGTATAACCTGAGAAGTGAGAATTCCAATGATAATCCAATCAATAAATATTTTATCTTTAGAAATACAACAGATACACTTGCCAATAAATTTCCCTATAGCCCCCCAGAGAAAAAATCATAGGTCCTAACCAAAAGAACATCTACTCTGAATCAAAAAAATCTCAAACTGATGTTCCCTCCACCAACCAGCCCAAAGATACTTCACAAAAGAATGTTGTTGAGAAATCAAATCACCCTAATCAAAATAAAACTCAAACCTCATTCAACCTGGAAAGTGAATTGGCAAATCTCAAAATACTTATTCTTCTAACAGAGTTAAAGAATAAGAATGCTTACAGATCACAAGTGATAAAATCTCTGAAAATAGAGGCATGAATGGGTACAGACATAGTAAACATTGTTGATGATCAACCAGAGTTATTATTTGGGCCTGAAGTTGATGGAAAATCTGAAAGTGGTGATGTACCTCCTTTTTATGTTAGTTTAAATATTCATGACAAAGTTTGCACAATTCCATGCTAGACTCTGGTGCTTCTCACAACCTTATGCCTAAGGGTGTTATGGATAAATTAGGACTTGATATCACCAGACCTTACAAGGATTTATATTCTTTTGATTCAATTAAGGTAACATGCATAGGTCTTATCAAATATTTGTGTGTTACTTTAGCTCAAATCCCAACCAAGAGAATGGTAATGGACATAGTTGTTGCAGACATACCTCCTAAATATGGCATGTTACTGTCTCGCTCGTGGGGAGCCAAGTTACAGGGCACCCTACAAATGGACATGTCTTATGCCACCATCCCATTAATTGGTTAGCGGAGGAGATTGTATAAGGAGACACTAATGAAATACATGGCCAATAGTCAGGATAAACCACATAATTATCCTTTATATTTTGTTCATTCATAATACTTTGATTCTTTTATTTTATACAAACATGGAGACATGGAAAGACAAATTTCAAATCTGAAGGATGATGTTTATAACTTGGAGGAAAACAAAATAGCACTTGAATAAGACAAAACAATGATGGTACAATATGATGAACGAAAATAATCTTCGTGGTGTTTAGACTTTGATGATTATGTTAGTAAGGAAAAATCAAGAGTTGGGGTGTGGGTTTCAAATCCAAAAACAATACATATAGAAAGTCATTCCTACAAGTTGAATTTTCAGTGTACCAACAATATAGCTGAGTATGAATCCTCAATTCTAGGTTTGCAATTGTTAAAAAAGATTGGTGCTAAGAGAATTTCAAATAGGGGTGACTCTGAACTCATCATAAAAAATATCAAAGGTTAATACTCTGCTAAACACCCAAGACTGAGAGCCTACATAAATGTTGTTCTAGATTTCCTGCAGTGCTTTACTGAAAAATGAGTTGCAGGCCATTCCCAGAGACCAAAAAATTCTTGTTGATGGTTTGGATACCTTAGAAGCTACTTGTCAGATACCATTTCATCTTAATCACCAGTATACAGTTGAAGTGAAGTGCAGACCTGTTGTCCCAAACAACATCAGGTATTGGCAAGTTTTTGGAAGTGATGAACAAATTGAAATTTTTTTGCAATAAAAAAATGAGTTTGAATGTGCCAATATAGATGTTGATAGTGATGATGAAAAATAAAGTGTAAATGAGATATGTTTAGAAGAAATAAATAAAAAACAAGAAGATCTTGATATTTTGCAATTAAAGGATAATATTTTTCCTAGAGGATTAGTCCCATTGGAAGAGTTGTTTGATTTTGATGATGTGGCTAAAAAACCCAAAATTGAACCTTTTTGAAAAGAAGTTGAAGACTGTAACATAGGAACTAAAAAAGAACTAAAGATGATTAAACTGTCAAAATCTTTACCTCCTGCTCAAAAACATAAATACATAGAATTGTTTAAAGAATTTATAGATGGTTTTTGCATGGAGCTATGAAGATATAAATCCTATGATAATAGCATTATACAACAAAAAATTCCTATAAAATAAGATTAAAATCATTTCAAACAAAATCTTAGGATAATTAACCCAAATTTGATGCCTCTGATTGAAAATGAGATAAAAAATATGTATGATGCTAAAATCATTGTCCCACTAATATTTTCTAAATGGGTGTCCAATTTAGTTCCAAACAGGAAGAAGAGTGGAGAAACCAAACTGTGTATTGATTTCAGAAACCATAATAAAGTCTCTCTCAAAGACAACTATTCCTTGCCCAAAATGGACCATATTTTGGAGAAGGTAGTTGGGTCTAGTAGAATTTCTCTATTAAATGGTTTTTCTAGTTACAACCAAGTTTTAGTCCACCCTAATGATCAACAAAAAACATCATTTACCACACCCTGGGGAACTTTCATGTATGTGAAAATTCCTTTTGGTTTAATGAATGTTTGGGATACATTTCAGAGAGTAATGGATATTTCTTTTGTGGATGAACTTGGAAGATTCATTGTTATATACCTGGATGATATCACCATTTTTTCAAAAATATATGAAGAACACTTACTCCACCTTAGAAGAGTTTTTGAAAAATGTAGGAAATTTGGAATTTCACTGTTGGCCCTTGGTTATGAAAGAAAACAGAGAACAAGGAATAAAATGTAAAAAGCGAAGTTCCCAGGAGACACAGTGACTCTCACTGGGTTGAAGTGAGCAAAAGAGTAGAAAATATGGAGCGAAGTGCGGAAAATCAAGTCGTCAGATGAATAGATCGAGGATGACAAATCAACAAGGAATATGGACCGAGGACGACTCAGGAAGTGGAAAAAACCACCATGGGATGCTTTAGAGCATCGCATGAGAAGGAAGGAAAGATAGGCTGGCGAAGTCTGGAAGAAGTGGATCAAGTTGACCTAGGGTTTTGGGTAATTAGGGTTTTGACACCTAGGTTTTGACCTAAAGCCATCAGTGAGGGACTATAATGTATAAATAGAGGTCGAGAGGACCTAGGTCGGGTCGGTACTAGTGTTGGGTATTGATATTGATTGTTGTTGGTTGAGATATTATTGTACTGTGAGAGAGAGGAGTGCTCAAAGGAGAGCCTTCTGGTATTGTAAGATCTTCAGCTGGGTGTGAAGATCAAGACCTGCAGCTAGGTGCATAGGAAGGTGAGAGACAGAGAGAATAAGAGAGAAGATCTATTGGCCAAAAGCACAAATTAAAACTGTAAGCTTTATCTTAATATATCATAAGCACAGTTCTGTGGACGTAGCCCTAGAGAGAGGGTGAACCACGTATATCTTGTGTTGTGTGAATGATTAATGCTTTGACCTATATCATTTTTATACTGTTATTTGCATTACTATGTTAGATCAAGATCTATAGATGTGCAGAGTAGATCTTGTTGTTAAGTGACATATGAATATTGTGATTGATGTTATACAAGATCCACTTGATATTCCCCTAGTTGTATACATCTCTGTGCTACAACCCCCTCATTGCTTCTTCGGGTGAGACTGCATCTGCTTCGCAGGTGTTGCCGAAAGGGCTAGTAGCTAGGGCTTGTTGGTGCGCTCTTGGAGTGAACCCTGGGTCTGCCCCTATGCCAACAAATGGTTTCGTTGTCGTGACAAGAATATTTTTAAGGGAATGTCAAGGTGGTTCCCATCGAAGACAAAGATTCAGAAGTTGATAGAGGATCAAGAGAAGGACTTCACTGAAGCCTAGAAAAAGAACCCTAAACTGAGTACTGAAGATTGGCTGCAAAGATACATCTTCACCGATATTCATGAGATCTTCTTTGGAGGAATCCATCAGGAGCTACACGAGTGGTTGGCTAGGTTAGCTGACACACAGTTTGAGATCAGATCTAGACCTCCTATGGTTTGGACACCGACATTGATCTAGAAGGTCAAGAGAATTGACAACGTTGTATCCAGAGCAGTAGATCATTGGTTTGATAGTACCATTGGAGGGTATATCACCGATTTTGCTATTGACAGAACAAAATCGTATAGCCAAGCCGAGATATACTTTTTCAAAGGACCCAGAGGAATTTTTTTTCACTTTATGAAGCTAAGAATCAAGATGATCTTGCATGAAAACCACATCTTGAAGATACAGTAGATTGGTCGAACCAGAAAAGGCTAATGTTCAAGATCTCGGACAACGACAGTGACACAGAAGCAGGACATACGCGCAGTGGGAAAGTATTTCAAGGGGTTCACCTTGAGAACTTGTTTAAGAAAAACTACAGAGAAGAGGGTTTCTACAATGGAGAAGAGGTAGATCTAACTAACGAAGAGAATCTAGAGCCCACTAGAACAGAAGAAGGGGAAGATGAAGAACTGCGCCAAAGCGAGCCAGAAAACTCAAGAACTGTGCGGACTACTGAAGTAAGTAACGTTAATCCTCCTATTGTCCCAACAGTACTTAGCAGTCAGAATAGTTAGAACCACCAGAATCTTCAGAGTATTGTTACTAGTAGCTCAACATCTACTCAGACAAGAAGCCTAGTCAGCTCTATGGTAGATGAAATGAGACTCCCTATATTTAGAGGAGATGGATCTGAAGATCCAGATCAACATTGGTTTCTGTGTGAAGCCGTATGGAACATTAAAAGTATCATCGATGAAGCCATCAAGAGAACCCAGTTCAACACTACGCTAATGGACCGCGCACTGAGCTGGTACATGAAACTTGTCCAAGGACTGGCACAACCTAAGCCCCTAAATGAGAACAAGAATGTGTTGATTGTGGAGTTTAAGAAACCTAAGTCGAAGTCACAATGTATTATAGAACTAAAAGAGATTAAACAAAGGGTAGCATAACCTATTTGGGAGTTCGACCAGAGATTCAAGACCCTAATAGGTCGATTAACATTTCAGATCCCTGATGAACAGAACAAAGAATGGTTCATCATTGCGTTGTTACCACACATAAGAGTCCCTCTGATGCAACAGAAGATTTCATCATAGGTAGAATATTTGGAGATCGCCATGAAGCTTGAATCAACACCAATGGGAGAATCTAGCACATACATTAGCCAAATCATGAACCAACTAACTAGTTTGTCTTTACAGGTCAAGGATATGAAGAAAGATAAGGGAAAAGAAAAAAGGGAAGATATATGGTGTGTAAGATGCAGATATGAAGGCCATGATAAGGAACACTTTTCCTTATTTCATGTGTACTTGGACTCAAGGGCGCCGAGACCCTTGAAGCAAGTTAACCTACCCTGGTGCAATGTATGCAGAAATAGGCATCACCCAGGTGAGTGGTACTACATGCAGAAGTATGTTCAAACACCCACAACCTTGTATTGTACATTCTGTAAATCAGTGGGGCACGATGATCGAGATTGTAGAGCTTATGATCTCATGCATGAAAGGTTGAGAGACATATACAAGATTCAAGGCGAAGGAAAACAAGAAGGAAACACTCCACAGTACAACTCTCTTAGGAGAGGAAACTTCAATTCTCGTGGTGGATACAGAGGACGAGGAGGAGGAGGAGGTATGGGCCAAGGCCGAGGAAAAATAATCTGTTACAACTATGCGCATCCATGACATTTAGCAAGGGATTGTTAGAATCCTTGTACAACCTATAGTTACTGTAACTCCTTCGAGCATGTCATAGAGGAATGCCCTGTGCTACTGGCTAAACTTCAGGAAAGACGAGGACCTTATCATAACCGACAAGTACAACTGATATATGATGAACCACGTGGATCCGACCCTAGAGTCATTGTTATCACTCGGGGAGGCGCTGCTACAGGAGAAGATAGAGCAGCCCGAGGAAAGACTGAAAATGACCACGAAGTCAGGAAAGCTACAGAAAAGACCCCAATGTTCGATGCTAAGAAAGAAAGACAAATATTTGAGGAGGCAAGAAAAGAGTTCAAAAGAGGTCAAGGATCTTCATCAAAGAGACAACCAGAAATCAAAGAATATGGCATGCCTCAGGCGTTTGATCCATCTGCATCGCCAACTGAAGGGAAAGAGGTAAGCCAACTCATGGAATTTGTTTTCACTTGTGTTAAGTTGATCCAAGATAAAGGTGTTGTACAAGAATTATAAGATTTAATCATGCAGTATGAGCTAGGAAGGATAGACCCCTTACTGAATAGGGAAGTGCACCAAATTGGAAAAAGGAAACAAACTTGGGCACTGATGGGAAAACCCAAGCTGATATATTCCCCTATCAGGCTTCGCATGGCTAATCAAAAAGTTGTCAACCCATTTGGATGATTAGAGCATGTCCCAATGGACATCGATGGAGTAAGAACCTTTGCAAATTTTGAGGTAATTGAAATTGTTGATGATAATCTCCCTTACCCTGCATTGTTAGGAATTGATTGGGCCTTCGAAAATTCTACTATTTTTGATCTAAATAAAAGACACATGACATTTGAGAAAGATGGCCTTAGGGTCATTGCACCTTTAGATCTAGATGAGGGTCCATGATATACAGAGCCTATCAGAGAAGAGGATCATGCATTTGAATTGGAAAACATCTACAAATTAACAGCCAGACAATAGGATTATATCAACCCTACAACTGGCTAAGTGAAAACACATGTTCATTCGACTCAGAAGAAGCGTTGGAGAACTGGTAGAAACAGATGTACAAAGTATCTACAAGAAGATGTGCTAGGCTAACCAGATAAGTTCCCTGGATTGGCACAACAATGAGTAATCTACCCACATTTGATGGGCTGAACCCTTTAGAGAAATTCTTATCATAATTTGAGACAAGTGTACCAACACAACAGAGGTTGTTGGAAATGGATGAGGCCATGAAATCCACACCAACAAGATGGTGGGGAACTCACAAGAGAAACATCACATATTGGACACAATGTCAAACTTTGATGACAACGTGGTTTTCATCACTAGTAGGAAGCTGCAAAGTAAAGATACATAGGTCAAAGCTTCCCAAATGACCATGTACGCAATTGCGAAGAGGTCTTGAGTGAATTTCCTAGAGAACAATGGGTACATAGATTCGTCAATACGTTGGATACCACCCCGATTAACTGGTACCTTCAAGAAGAGTTGCGCCTCATCACTTCATAATGGGAAGGTATGATACAAAATTTTATAACCACCTTTTTGTTTGAAAGTGAATTTCCTTCAGTAGATCAAGCACTATAGATGGTGATATAGAAAGTATTTAAGGAGGCATATGGCCTCTCTCTAGAGCAAGAAGAGGATGAATGGAGTGTGCCCCTCCAGAAACTATAGATCTGCTACAACATTAATGCCGACGAAGACGATGATCCAAGGAAGGTGAATATCGTAGAAATAGAATACCAAAGATATGTGGAAGGACTAGGAGTTGAACTTCCATTCATTGGACAACCGATAAAGATAAATAAAGTCAATATTGGGACAGAGGAGACACCAAAGGTTTCCAATGTCGGAGATTACTGGGACACTGCTACCATTGACAAAATCATTGAATTATTGCACGGATATCAGGACTTGTTCCCGACCAAGTTCACTGATATGAAGGGTATCAAAGGACCTATGGGAGAGATGAGAATACCTTTGAAACCAGATGCGAATCCAGTCAAGAAAAGACCCTATATATTGAACCCTAAATATAAGAAAAAAGAGAATATTGAGCTCGACGGAATGCTGGAAGAAAGGATTATTGAACCTGTCGAGGAGTCGGAGTGGATTAGCCCCATGGTAGTGCAATATAAGAAGATAGGTGAGATCAGGATTTGTGTAGATCTCAGGAAGATGAATGATGCTTTTCTACATGATCCTTTCCCTACACCATTCACAGATGAAGTGTTGGATAACGTGGGAGGCAAAGAAGTATATTCTTTTACATATGGGTTTTCAGGATACCATCAGATCTGCATCACCAAGGAGGACCGTCATAAGACTATGTTTTCCACAGAGTGGGGATCCTACCAATATACAATAATGCCATTTGTATTGAAGAATGCCCCAACCATGTTTTCCAGGGTGGTGGTTGAAGCGTTCAAAGAATTTTTGCATAATTGTTTAGAAGCATACTTTGATGACTAGACTATTTTTAGTTTGTTGAAAAATCATATTGAATGTCTAAGGCTAATGCTGGATAAATGTAGGCAGTGTCAAATTGATTTGAATTTGAATAAGTGCATATTCTTCTCACCATTTGGAGTATTATTAGGTCATATTGTATGCAATCAAGGATTGTTGGTGGATCCATCCAAGATTGAAAATATAGTTGATTTGCCACCACATACTTCAGTCAAACAACTGTGCACTGTGCTAGGACATACTGGCTATTACATGAAATTTATCAAAGGATATTCTCATATTATTGCGCCAATGGAGAAGTTATTAAAGAAAGACTGTTAGTTCAGTTGGACAGAAGAATGCTAGCAGAGCTTCAACACACTGAAACAAAAGATGGTAATTGCACCTAGTCTAGTCTTTCCAGACTGGAGCAAGGAATTTCATGTGCATGTTGATGCATCTCCCATTGCATTAGGAGCAGTACTGGCACAACCTGAAGAAGGGGACATTGATCATCCATTATCATTTTCTAGCAAGAAGTTGTCCATAGCTGAAGTTAATTACACCACTACAGAGAGAGAGGGACTAGCCATGGTGTATGCATTGAAAACATTTCGCCACTACTTGTTAGGAGGACACCTTAAAATGTTCACTGATCACTCCATGCTGAAGTACCTAGCCAACAAGCCAGTGTTGGGGGGGGAGAATCTGTATATGGATTCTGTTGTTTCAAGAGTATGATTTTGAGATCATAGTTAAGCCAGGAAAAATGAACAAGGGCCCAGACCACTTGTCGAGGTTGGAACATGGAGAAGAACCTACCAGTTTGGAGGATACATTACCGTATGCACAACTGCTCGCCATTAGAAAGATTGATGACCACTTCGTAGACATGGTCCAGTTCCTGTAAATAGGAATGGCTCTGAGTGAGTATGCAATCTCCCAGAAGAAACAACTAGTGGTGTGCGCTCCATATTTTTCACTAATAGATGGTCAACTATATAAAATAGGACCTGACGAGATACTAAGAAGATGTGTTATGGAAACAAAGTGCCTGATGATCCTCGTAGAAGCTCATGAAGGCATTGCAGGAGGATATTACGTAGGGAAAGCAATTGTACAGAAGGTTCTACGAGATGGCCTTTGGTAGCCTACGTTACATAGAGATGCTAAAGAATATACCAGAGCATGCAATGTATGCCAGCGAGTTGGAAAAACATCTTGAAGAGATGAGATGCCACTAGCACCGCAAATGACCCTACAGACATTTGAAAAATGGGCCATTGACTTCGTGGGACCTATAAACCCACCAAGAAAGTGCACAGGAGCAAGGTATATTATAATTGCGATAGAATACCTGACCAGATGGGCCAAAGCAAGAGCATTCAAGGACTGTAGTGCAACTATAGCTATGTGTTTTATATTTGATGACATAATAACTAGCTTTGGATGTCCTAAGTTCCTTATGAGTGATCAAGGTACATACTTCATCAATAAGACAGTTGAAGCCATGACTAAAGAATTTGCAATCCACCATCAAAAGAGTACACCTTACCATCCACAAGCAAACAGAACAGTTGAAGCATTCAACAAGATCTTGGAGACAACATTGACAAAGATTTGTAGCGTGAATAGGGATGACTGGGATTTAAGAGTACCAATAGTACTCTGGGCTTATAGAACCACTTGCAAGAAATTAACAACACAAACCCCTTTCAAGTTGGTTTATGGTCTTGAAGCTATTGTCCCGATGGAGTACTTGGTACCGATCTTAAGAATTGTTTCATTTACAAACATGGATGATACTGGTTTTGTTCATGAGAGGCTATCACAGTTAGTCTAACTAGAAGAAGATAGATTCATTACAGGCTTCCATCAGCAAGTTCATAAGGGGTGAGAAAAGGCCTACCACGATAGGCACATCAAGAAAAAGATATTCAGGCAAGGTGATTTAGTACTGGTATATGACAGTAAGTTTATCAAAAACCCTGGGAAGTTCAGAACACATTGGATTGGACCATATGAGATCGCCTACGTCACAGAAGGAGGAGTTGCACAACTGAAGACGTTGAATGGAGAATGGAAAGAAGGATTGGTGAATGGGAGTCGGCTCAAATTGTACTATGACAACCAGCTGCCTCACAACTCCAAGTAAGAGCACGAGGAAAAGGGTTTAGGTACCAGGTGCAGTTGAAACTGGGTACCAAACATAGAAAATACAGTCTGCACAAGGATGGGAAGGAGGCATAAAGCAGAAAGCAAAGGCTGCACTGCGCAGTCCAAAGTTGAATTAAAACAAAAGGAGAAAATATGAAGTGCCTCGGGACGAGTCACAGGTGAGTGTTGGAGGCTTCCTAGCCCTTGGTTATGAAAGAAAACAAAGAACAAGGAAGAAAAGGTAAAAAGAGAACTTTGCGGGAGACACAGTGACTATCACTAGGTCGAAGTGAGCAACAGAGCAGAAAAGATGGAGCGAAGTGTGGAAAAGCAAGTTGGTGGATGAGGAGATCAAGGATGACAGATCAACAAGGAATATGGATCGAGGACAACTCAAGAAGTGGAAAAAACCACCATGGGATGCTTTAGAGCACCGCACGATAAGGAAGTAAGGACATGCTAGCGAATTTCGGAAAAAGTGGATCAATTTGACCTAGGGTTTTAGACACCTAGGGTTTTGGGTAATTAGGGTTTTGACACCTAGGTTTCGACCTAAAGCCGTTAGTGAGGCACTATAACATATAAATAAAGGTCGAGAGGACCTAGTTTGGGTCGGTACTAGTGTTGGGTATTGATATTGATTGTTGTTGGTTGAGATATTATTGTACTATGAGAGAGAGGAGTGATGAGAGGAGAGTCTTCTGGTATTGTAAGATCTTCAGCTGGGTGAGAAGATCAAGACCTGCAGCTGGGTGCGCAGGAAGGTGAGAGACAGAGAGAAGAAGAGATAAGATCTGCTGGCCAAAAACGCAGATCAAAATTGTAAGCTTTATCTTAATATATTATAATCATAGTTCTGTGGGCGTAGCCATAAAGAGAGGGTGAACCACGTATATCTTGTGTTGTGTGAATGATTAATGCTTTGATCTCTGTCATTTTTATGCTTTTATTTGCATTACTATGTTACATCAAGATCTATAGATGCACAAAGTAGATATTGTTGATAAGTGATATATGAATACTATGATTGTTGTTATACATGATCCACTTGATATTCCCCTAGTTGTAGACATCTCTATCCTGCAACCCCCTCATCACTGCTTCGGGTGAGACTTCATCTGCTTCGCAAGTGTTGTTGAAAGGGTCAGTAGCTAGGGCTTGTTGGTGAGCTCTTGGAGTGAACTTTGGGTCTGACCATGTGCCAACATTCACTTAATCCAAAGAAAACATTGTTTGGTATAGAAGAAGGTAAACTTCTTGGACATATCATATCAAAATATGGAAAAAAAATTGATCCTAGAAGAATTGAATCCATTCAAAAAATAGATCATCCCAGAAACATAAAATAATTACAGTCTTCCATACGAAAAATAAATTTCTAAGAAGATTTATCCCCAATTTGGCAAAACTTCCTAGAAATATAACAAATATGTTGAAAAAAGACACAAAAACAAATTGGACCATAGAAGAAAAGAATTCCTTTGATAAGGTGAAACAAGCCTTATGTTGGCACAGGAGCAGACCCAGGGTTCAACGCTACAACAATGCACCAACAAAACCCTAACTACCGACCCTTTCGACAACACCTGCGAAGCAGATGAAGTCTCACCCGAGGTAGAGGCAGGGGTGGTTGTAGGACTCAGATGTCTACAACCTTAGCTGGGACACATATATGTGATTCTAACACTTGGCAGAGCACTGAGTAGTTAACATTCATCTATATCCAGTCTCAGTTACAGCTCGGTTAAACCCTAATTATAGAGTATCACAATATTCAACCAGATCTAGCATCTAGCAACACTTAGCATGATGAAACAAATCATATTTTAGAAGATTCAAGCACTAAGCACATGTATATAATTCAGATCTAACATCTATCCATATTATTAAGGACTAAGCATCAACAGATCTATCTACCATACATTTATATTATTAAGCACTAAGCATCAACAGATCTATATACCATACATCTATATTAAAGCACTAAGCAAGTAAACACATAAAAATATCAATACATTGCACAAAGCAGAGCAACACAACATGTACATGGTTCACCCCCACCCTGGGGCTATGTCCACCAACTCTTTTCTTCTTTATTATCTTTGGTCAAGCTTCTTACAGGCACATAGCATCCAAGTTCTACTCTGTAGAATATAGGAGATCTGTGCGCACTTCGCCATATCCTCCTTCTTCTCTCTAGGGTATAGAACCAAGCCTTCACACAGTTTCTTGTAGTTACTTGCACTAGCCTTGCAAGCCTCACACAATATGCAAAAATCACTTACAACTCTTGATCACACAGATCCAACTCTAGCACTTAGCCATTCATACTCTATATGTGCTCAATACATTGCCTTAGCATCTATTTATACATACAAAATAGGCCTAAGCATGGGTAAACCCATGGGCTGACATTCCCATACCCGTTACATAATCCCAAATCCCAAAAAGGGCCCTAAAAGGGGTTGAGATCCCACGATCTCCACTTCCTCTTGCGCTCCACCTTTGACAGCCTATCAAAGTCCCAAAATTAGGTCAAACATGACCTCCTCAAAACTTGGTCAAGGGCCAATAGGCCCCCAACACTCACATGTGACTTGTCCTTAGTCACTCTGATCTGACTATTTTTTCTTCAAAAGCCTCGAGCTTGGCTCGAGCTTCTTCGATTTGTTGCTATGCCACGACCTCTTGTTCAGTGAACTCTTGTATGACTGCTTCATTGACATGTCCCTCTAGGCGTTGTTCAACTGCAGTGACGACTTGCTCTAGGTCCGCTCCTCGGCCTTTAATCTCTGTGAACAGTTAGTAAGCCTTATCCTGTACAGGTTGGAGCCTTTGAGTCACTTCCATGAATTTTCTTTGGATAGTGTGGACCTTCTGCTGGGAAGTGCGTTGTTCTTGGGATCGCTTCATTCTTTCCACAGCTGACAGGGGCTTCAACTGCGCCTGTATCATTTCTTCTTGACACTTTGCCTCTTGGAGCTGCGACTCCAATGACTTCAGTTCTAGATTCTTAGTGAGTTGCTTGTAGGTCTAGGCACTGTGATCAGTGAGTTTCTTACATTCCATGGCAAGGACCTTTATTCTCTCAACTACCCTTCGAGCAGTTGCTTCTCTTTGGTCCCTCACATACTGCGGGGTGTTGGGCACTGTGTAGAGCTCTAAGTCTACTATTCGTTGATGTAGCTGCTGGATAGCTTCTGTGAGATGCTCTACTTGATGTGTGACTCGGTCTTCTTCTTGTGGCTCTAATCCTGTCACAGAGTGGAGTTCTCTTTTTACTGCTTCCTTTACTTCAAGTTTCTTTGCAAGCAACTATTCTTTTTCTTGTTGCATCTGGGATTTCTCTTCTTCAAAATTTGCCTCGAGAGCAACCTTCTTCTGCTCTGCAACTCTGCATTGTTCTATAAATATGCCTTGCACTTGCTTCAAGGCCCGGGTGGCTTTTTTTGTTTCTTCTTGAGAACGACAAAGGTGAGCTTTGACCGCATCAACTAGTTGGTAGAGTTGGGTTGGATCATCTCCCAACTCTGGTTCTCCTGATGGAAGGGGCACAGTGGAGACTGCATGGTTGGACGGAAGGGCCTATTGTACCCCTCGGAGTTTGACCTCAATTATATCGTACATTTCCTCTTTCTTGGCTTCTTGTTTCTCCATGATTTCCAGCAAAGAATCATTGAGAGCTGCAATGATGAAGTCAAAATCATCGGCAGTAAGCACAGTCTTCATCTTGGTCATGATGGATTTATATTTCTTCTGGGAGGAAGGTTTCAGGGGAGAAACCTTCCTCTTCTTTAGGGAATAAACCTCATCTATGGGCAGTGTTACTTCACCTAACTTCTGTTTAGCTCCTTTTCCATTTAGTTCTTTTACTTTGTCATCACCCCCTCAGTCAAGTGATACTGAAGCAGTCTTTCCTGAGGCACTGCTTAAATCTTGGACCTCTTCAATCTTCTTCGTTTTTCTAGGTCTGGGTGTATCTTGTTTTTTATGCATGGTATCTGGGCTGTTAGGGTCTGCGGGAATAAGGAGGTCCGCAGACCAGTCCTTAGTGATCTCCTCCAGGACTTCTTCTGTGAGCTTGTAGTATGACTAAAGTTTCTCCTTATGTTCATCAGCTCGTGCTATTATGTATATGAAGTGTCGATATGCGCAGAACTTCATCAGGGGTTGGAACCTCTGTAGGGTGTTTGGGGTCATGCGAGGTTCAACTTCGATGGATCTCTCAGCTGCAGGTAATATGTATGAAAAATAGCATTTGACTGCCACTATTTATTCATATCACTCGAGTACCAGAGTGTGGTGAACTTTGCGGTAAGCAGATTGAATGACTCGATATCCGGGAAGGGCGCACCTTCCGTCATCTCCCAGGAAACAAAAGAGATGAGGATCAGGAGCCAGCTAAAGTGAAACTCGTATCCCTGATCTTGTTCTTCACAAAAGTCTAGTTCCAGTTGATTAACTAGGTACTTTGCCTAGTTCATCTGTAAGCCTTCCACGCACTTCCCTGCAAGGTCAACGACAAAGCCTGTGACCTACGTAGGTATATTCTTCCTTACTAACTTTCCGGGTATGATCTAGTAGGCTAGGCACACTATGCCATTCTGGATGGAGGCTACCTTGTGTTGAAATAATGTAACTGCGAAGAGTATTCTTATTATTATTGTTATTTTATTCATTCGATTAATCCCCATTGTGGATTAATCATGTCGGTAATTGTATTAGGACCAAATCCCCTTTTGCGGATCGGTCATCGGAAAATTGTAATAGGAAGAATAAGAAGTCGACCCCAACAATTATTATTGAGACCCAAAATTAAATTAAAGGTGGGTTTACCCACCCATAGTGAGAGGTCTGCCCTGCCAGTGAAACCCTTTCACACATGCTAGTCTTGTATATATAGGAGGCTAGTGACTCACTTTATCACACAACACACTTGCTCATTCTCTTATGAGGCAAGCTACAATTACCAGTTGGAGAGAGGGAGAAGAGTGGTGCATCTTTTGGAGAGGACTATATGTATTGGTTTGAGGTTATCTCTTGAACATTGTATTGGCAATTTATGATAAGGAAGTTTTTTCTAGGTTTTCTTCCCCTAGAGGGTTTCCCAGAATAAATGTTGTGTCTCTTGTGAATGTGTATTTCTCAGTCATATTGTTCTTATGATGCTCTTATCTATTGAAATAAAAAGAACTATAATAATGGCATAAACATTAACACCTTGTAGCCTCGCGTTTCCTTTTCAACATCATTGTATGTATCCTTGATCTTCTGTGATAGCGCGCAATCTGTGGCTTTTCCTGGATAGAACTCTTGTGGGTTGGGTCCTTGCATACCTAATCTCGTGATCTTATGGATCAACATCAGATCGACTGTAATACAGTGGTCTATCCATAAGTAATCTCCATGGTAACATGAAATTAATAGCTTGACATAGGCATTCACTTCCTGGTGTCGTCTGAGGTGTTGGTGTTGGCATAGGGGAAAAACTAGGGTTCAACACTACAACAACGCACCAACAAAACCCTAACTACTAGCCCTTTCGACAACACTTGCGAAGCAGATGAAGTCTCACCCGATGTAGAGGTAGGGGTGGTTGCAAGACTCAGGTGTCTGCAACCTTAACTGGGACATAGATTTGCGATTGTAATACTTAATAGAGCACTTAGCATCGACAGTTCATCAATATTTAACCATTATCTACTCCGCAAATAAAACAGAGCATCGCATCATTCATCCAAATCTGATGTATCTAAGAACTTATCATAGAGGGGTAGATTAGATCTAGCAGATTCAAGCACTAACGACATTCACATAGTTCAGATCTAACATCCATATACATCATTAGCACAAAGCATAAACATATCTATCTATCTATATCAAAGCACTTAGCAAGTAAAGACATAAACACATCAATACATCGCACAAAGCATAGAAACACATCATATACGTGGTTCACCCCTGTTATCACTGAAATTTCGTCAGCACATGGCGACAAGAACTCCACATCATCTGCACATAGCAACAAGAACTCTACATCAGCAAAACAACAATGAAGTCATTCATGGCACTATTCACAGCATTCCAGAAGGGTCAAATACCATATAAAAGTTGAAAGACACTTCACATCATAAGGTGCACGCATATGCGCGGGATAAGAACGTGTTGTGTGCGCTTAAGCGCACGATGCGCGACTGTCCACATGAAAAGCCGCGCATCTGCTAATACGGCACATTAAATGCTTAAGTCGGCTTCCCGACCGCCAATTGACCTTCGCCCGAGANTACAAACACAATATTTCTCTTCATATCCCATTACATTGCTTGAACCCCTTTATATAGTGCTACCATCACCTAAGAACATTCTAGAGGAGGAATATTCTAGAAGTATAACCTTTTAAGAAGTCCTCTTACATTTATTATATCTAACTACCATAGTGGGTCTTATTTAATAATATAGTGGACCTAGTCCACCTTACATTGAATGGCCTCCACTATTATCACTATGGGCCATTTGGCCCCCCAAAATACCTCTCTATGGGCCCTCTAGTCCCCCCACTACCTCTCTAGCTACCTTACACATGAGGTTTATGTGATTGTCATCCAACTCTTTGATTATATCCTCCCCATAATTAGCGTAATTTTCTTAGAGAGGTGGTATACTCTGCTGATCAGGCCCCCTTTTCTCTCTTTGATCTCTTGGATCTCTCTGTCAGATCTAGGTGGGATTCCTTCTGAAGTTTGGATTCTGAATTTGAGGAGCAGCTTGGTTTTCCCTAGGTGGATTTCTCTCGACTATAGTAAGCCTCTCCGTCATTCTATCCATATCTTTGGCTATGGAATCTAGTTTAGCATCGAAAGAGGAAGTGGAAAGATCTTCTTTAATTATGACCCTTCTTTTGGTACTCTACCTGGCTCTTCTGGCTAAGAGATTTACTTCCATGCTCACTGCACTTTTCTTCATGTCTTCCAGGGTGAAAAAATTTCTTTCCCTTACTTGGTATGACATATCAACGTCAAATCCATTGGGAATTTGATTAATTCCAAACCTTGAGGAGGCTCGATATTAAATGGAATTGTGTTGTAAATATTGTTGAATGAGTGCAGTAATCCTGCACTATTTCTCCTTGGTTCCTTTTGATATTCTCATATTCTGACAAAATCTGGAGAGGGATTTTCTTTACCTCCCATCTATGAAGGAAACTTTGTTGAAAAGAAACAATTTAAACTATGGTAGAATGATGTAAGGATTTGAACCATTTTTTGACTTCTCTGGTCAGAATCTGTGAAAAAAGTCTCATCTAAACATCATCCTCATCTACTTCCTGCAAATCAAAATAATCATTCATCTTATCAACTTGTTGTTGTGTGTTAAGAGGTCCAGTACCATCAAACTGAGGAATTCTGGTTTGGTGGTCCCAGGGCATGGCGTGTAAGGGAGCGACCAACACTAAGGGAGAACATCTAGCTGCCATGATTGGTGGCAGAGTCTAAGCAACACCTTGTGTTATTGGAAGGGAAGTAACAAAATATGTGGAAGTTGAAGGGCTGGGAGGAACGTAGTGGGATAATTTAGGTTTAACAGTAGCTGCAACAATAGTCAAGGAAGAAAGTTCAACTGACTTTTCGAAGTGGGATTTGTACAAATCTTGATCAAGATTTTCCACTAGATCTTCTAGCTTGTCAAAATCTTGAAGAAATCGTTGATCAAAATTTTCTTTGGGATAAATTATTTTAGGGGTCCTGGGTTGTAGGATGGTTTGATCTAGGACTGGTTCACTTACAAAGATGTCAGATTTTGTTCTAAAAAGGATTTGCAAAGGGTATGTCAAACTCAAGATCCTGGATGGAAACAAGCCTCCCTGGGAGAGAAGTGGACCTGTGAAGAGGACCGTGACTCCCGGAACCTTCTACAATGTGTTTCTTTCTGAGTAACTTTTCTGGATCATCTAGTACTATTGCAAGTTCTGGATCTAGGTGAGGTCTGGTGAAAACTCTTTTAGGAGCAATAATTTTTTATTTTTTTAAGAAATCTAAACTAATATATACAAACTTTAACAACCTCTGAACATTATCTCTTTATAAGTTAGATTTAATGATTCGTTCATAAATAAATTTTTCTTTATCTAGGGAAAATAAATCGTAGGATAGAAAGTTTGCTCAATTACTAGTATGGTCACCACTATGTTATCACTCTACAAATTCCCATAAGTTGTCAGGAGGTAGAAGAAATTTATCAGAGACAACTTTATCCAACCACTTAGAAACTGGGATCTAGCCCTACCAGCTTCAGAGAGGGATCTCTTTGTAATATTTAGAAATGTTTTGGGTTTCAGATATTAGGCTAGTTAAATAAATAGGAATGTGTTGTTTTGTTTTATAAAAATGGCTGAAATATGACTTACACATCCATTGGGATATGGGGTCTGTTTTAAGGTTTGAGATAAGAGAACGGATTTTATTAGGTTTATTCATAGGGAAGGCTAATGTAAATGTTGGATTCTTGAGAATTAAAATGATGGATAGTAGAAATATATGAGATAATCAACTATAATAAAGAAGCATTCAAGAATTTATTTATCACAATATCAAAACATTTAGATCTTCAAAATCCAGAAACATAGTATACAAAGATAAATTCTACAACTTTAACTTCTTTTAAATGATCAGATATAGAAATAAATATGATAACAAAGTAAGATAAAAATTCAATGAAGAGGAGTAAACATCACCAACATCAACACGCAAGAATCCTGTGAATCGTCCTTTTTATTACTGGCAGATCTCTTCAAAAAGATTACAATTTACAACTTGCTTGGGGATAAATATCAACCCTCAATACTTTGAAGTTTGAAGTATTTATGGAAAAATTACAATTGATCCTATCATTAATGATTAGGATGTGGTAGAATCCAAATCTAACTAACTAGATAACAAAATACAAAATTATAGGGAGTGTTAATGATTTGTTGGATTCTTTGTGCTGATTTCAGGGAAGGTTGCTGGTGAGTCATAAATTGGACTTTGACTGCTCTGCATCCTGACTTGTACATCCACATCACCTTCTAGTTGATCAAGTCACATAGGTCTTCCTATCTCTGCTAACTAGGAATAGTAAATTTGGGCAGCCTTCAATATACCTCATATGTCTCTGTGTACTTAGCAAAGGTGAGCTTGGTGATCAAAAGATATTTTATCTCTTTTTGAATACTCAAATTTAATCTCAGAGTTTCCAAGAAATATTTTCCCGTGATGCTGCCCTGAATGCCTACAAACTTGGACCTGTCCTTTGCCACTGTGATGATCTTTTGTTTGTAGTCTAAGAGAGTAATCATCTTTTTGTTGATCACAAATAAACTTGGGATACCTTTATTCTGTAAAGAGTTAGTCTTGTTGAAAAACCTTTGTACCGCAACATCCATGGTTTGAAATCTCTCCTCGAGCTATAGTAATAGCCCCCTCTTGGTCAATACTTTCTTGACTTCAAGAATAGTTTCAGTCCTGTCTTCAACTTGCAGGGCTTCCAACTCTTCTTTTGATTAGAATTTAAGAATCCGATTATCTCATTTGCCTCTGTAGGAATTTCTCCCAATTCTCCCTTTATCATGTCGATGGCCTGTCTGGATATCTGCACCAACTCATGTTGTTCAAACATAATTTGTATAAGGGATCATATCTCTATAATTGATTGACATATGTCCATCCAAATATTTTCCTTAGCCTCTAATAGTGTCTTAGCCATGACTGTTTCCTTTTGCAGTTGTTGCAGTTCCTGTTTGAGCCTCTCTGCTTTATGAAACTCAGTGTCGTAACTGCCTGGAATGTGGGCTTCAACTTTTAGATATTTTGAATCTCTTCATGCATTTTTCTGATTTCTTCCCCTTGCAGAGTCATGTCTTCCATCGTTTTTTCCAATTTCTTTGTTGCATCTGGAGTTGTCACTGAGGTTACTGTTGGAATTTATCCTGTGGTGGTTGTTATCACTGAAATTTCGTCAGCACATGGCGACAAGAACTCTACATCAGAAAAACAGCAATGAAGTCATTCATGGCACTATTCACAGCATTCCAGAAGGGTCAAATACCATATAAAAGTTGAAAGACACTTCACATCATAAGGTGCACGCATATGCGCGGGATAAGAACGTGTTGTGCGCGCTTAAGCGCACGATGCGCGACTGTCCACATGAAAAGCCGCGCATCTGCTAATACGGCACATTAAATGCTTAAGTCGGCTTCCCGACCGCCAATTGACCTTCGCCCGAGACGATTTGACATACAAATCAGGGTCGGTCCTGCAAAGACGGCGAATTTATGGCTTAAGCGAACCCTAAAATAGCCTGTGTCTACACCGGGAACTAGTTTTGTGACCGCCTGGAAATGGCTATAAAAAGCAGTGAAGGCTCATTGTTTCAGCAGGGAATTCAGA
>SNQJ01S0131731.1:61384-73603 GCA_010110895.2 Picea sitchensis | reverse complement strand
GTTGTTAGGGTTATGGTTTTTGATTCTCATGCTGCTTTTAAAAGTCTAAAGTGGATTCCCATATGTTGCTAACTCCACATGGTAGAATCATGGTGAGCTGACATGGTTGGCACATGGACATGCATGAACAATTGGAATACAACCTTGCCTATCACATAACTTTCTCATACTGAATTTGTTTAACAAAAACAAACAACTATTCAAAAATTATAGACCTGTATAATTCACTGAAGACCTCTAGGAAAGTTTTCCTCAAGGTCAAAGACTCCAAAATGACACTTCTTTGAACTTGAACAAAAAGAATTTTTAGCTAGGGATGGCTAGTGCAATATTTTGGCTATGCCCCAAAGTAATCATTATAGATCCCAAATTATGTGTTCCCCATTCTCGAGACAGATAAATTTATCTACTAATTATGTACATCAAATTTGGACTAGTACATGGTGATTTTATAGTGACATGACATAATGAATTTGACATGTTTGCTTACATTTACTTTAAGTTTTTTGAAAAGTTAAATGTCGTTAAAGGACACCATGCTCATTAGCAATGTCATTTGTCGCGACTTAATGTAGATACACTTACAAAATAAATGAAAAATGAAATTTAAAAGGGTTTTCTTTGGACAACTACTTTACTTTAGATATTGAAGTGTTGATTTTTGGATTAAACAAAAGACTTATGAAAGTCATTGTTTAACATATTTGATCCTTGTGATAATATTGAACAAAGGGAATGCCAATTATTGACACAAAATCTTCAACACTTTTGAAACGTTTCTCACAATCAAAATATGTTAGAAAATGTGTAAAATGGCAAAATCAAACACATTTTTTTAGCCAAACATGGTAATGCTAACATTAGATTTTTGCTTTTCAAAGTGATTGGAGCTAGGCATTTATTTTTCTCCTTTTGATTGCACATCCCTGGTGGAGTTCAAAACCTCTACCAAATGGTTACGTGTTAAGAACCAAATATCAAAATAGCATAAAAACCTCAGAATAAGTACTCAACGTCTTGAAAAAGAGAGAAATTAAGATAATAAGCCTCTTCGAGGGGGGAACCTCCTTGTACATCATATGAATTCACAAATACAAGATGATTCCATATGAAAAGGTCTCCTTGGTATATATATGAGACCAGGAGGTACAATTACAACTAATGGACCCAAGACAACATAAATAAAATAACAATACTAATGTAATATGCCCCAATTAAGGGATAATGTGCCACGGATTAGGGCTTAACATGTCCCTCCTCTTCAGACAAGTTTTGTCCTCAACGCTTGAGTAGTTATGGATGCTTCTGTATAAATGACTCATATTCCCATGTGGAATATTCAACATGTAGTTTCTTCCACTTATTGAGATACTATGAAATTGATCCATTCCTCAGCTGATGAATTCTTGTGTCAGTGATAGCTTCAGGCTCCAACATGATTTTTCCTTCCTCGTCAAGTTCTAGCAATATAGTTTGAATTGGGATCTTGTCACATATAACCTTCTTTAAGCATGAAACATGGAAAATATGGTGTACTCACGAAGATGCAGACAACTCCAATTTGTATGCCATAGTACCAATCTCTTGCAACACCTTATAAGGGCCATAGTACTTCGGTGATAATTTATTATCCTTCTTAGCTTGCTTGAGGGACATCTGTTTGTATGGTTGTAGTCTTAAAAATACCCAATCCCCTACTTCAAAACTTATTTCACTATGATGTTGATTTGCTTGTTGTTTCATGCGATTTTGTGCAATGTCAAGTTGTCCTTTAAGAGTTGGAGAACTTGTTGTTGATGCTCAATGCGATCTTCCGCTGCTTGAACCTTAGATTTTTCTTTTAGAGAAGAAGTGGTGGATGGTGGGTGATATCCATAAAGCGCCATAAATGGTGTCATTTTTGTTGCAATGTGAAAGGAAGTGTTATACCACCATTCTGCCAAGGGTAACCACTTAGACCATTGTGTTTGTTTATCAGAGACAAAGCAACAAAGGTAGCCTTCCAGACATTTGTTCGCTATCTCAGTTTGTCCATCAGATTGAAGATGATAATATGAGCTATGAGCCAATTGAGTACCCAAACAAGAAAATAATTATGTCCAAAAATGTCCAATGAAGATGGGATCTGTGTCACTTACAATAATCTTTGGGCTTCCATGTAGCTTTTGAACTGTCTCCATGAATGCAGTAGCAACTGTATTGGCTTTGAAATCACGAGAGAGTGCACATAAGTGTGTGTATTTGGTAAGTTTATCAATAATCACCATGATGACACTCTTTCCTTCATACTTCGGTAACCCTATGATGAAATCCATGGAAACTTCCTCTTAATGCTGACTTGGAATGGTGAATGGTTGTAAAAGACCCGGGGTCTTAACCGTTTCCACCTTATTTTGTTGGAAAACAAACATTCTTCCACAAACCTTTGAACATCAGTTTTAAGGCCATCCAAAAAAAATTCCCTCTTGACCCTGTGATAGATTTTCAAAAATCCCGAGTGCCCTCCTACCGGAGAGGTGTGCAATTCCAAAAGTACCTTTTGTTTGAGTTGGGAGTTCTTACATAAATATAAGCGATCTTTGTACCATGGTGAATCATTTTTCCATGTAAATGTATCGGGTGCAATGGAATACTACTGCAACCTTTGAATGAGAGTCCACACTTCTTCGTCATTCTTCCATTCATCCCTTGCTTTTGTTACCCAATTAGGTTGGATGATAGAGATATCACAGAGAAATGCCTCAACATCTTCATCCTTTCTTGAGAGTGCATCTGCCACAACATTTTGCTTCCCCGTTTTGTAGATGCTTTCAAAGTCATAACCCAACATCTTGGTCACCCATTTTTGTTTCTCTTCTGAAGATAGTCTTTGTTCCAAGAAGTATTTAAGACTGTCATGATCATTTTTGTTTCTCTTCTGAAGATAGTCTTTGTTCCAAGAAGCATTTAAGACTGTCATGATCATTTTTGTTGCTCTTTTGAAGATAGTCTTTGTTCCAAGAAGTATTTAAGACTGTCATGATCTATTTTGACCTTGAAGTGCCTACCTATTAGGTAAGGGCACCATTGCTTCAATGCATGTAGTATTGCCATCATTTCCTTCTCATAAATGGGTTTGTGTAACTCCTTTCCCTTGAGTGGTCGGATTTCAAAAGCAAGGGGCCTTCCTTCTTGCATTATAACAACACTAATGCCATTTCCCGAGGCATCACATTCCACAATAAAGGTTTTTGTGAAGTGTGGTGTGGTCAAGACATGAGCTTTGCACATTGCCTCTTTAAGTTGTTCAAAAGCTTGAGCTGTCTCTAGAGTCCATGGAAATGCATCCTTCTTAGTTAATGTAGTTAAAGGTGTCGTTATTCTTACATAGTTTCGAACAAAATTATGGTAGTAACTTGTCAAACCCAAAAATCCTCTAATATTCTTCAATGTTTTGGGAATCAACCAGTCCATCATGGATTTAATCTTGTTAGAGTCTACCTCGACACCTTCATGAGATACAATATGACCCAAATACTCTACCTCCTTCACCCCAAAGAAACATTTGGACTGTTTGGCATATAGTTGTTGCTCCTTTAGTAGCTGTAACACCCTATCAACATGTCGAACATGATCTTCCCAAGACTTGCTATAGATTAGTATATCATCAAAAAATACTGACACAATTTTTCAAAGGAAGGGCTTGAAAATGGAATTCATCAACCCTTAGAATGTGGAAGGTGCATTCGTAAGGCCAAAATGCATGACTAAAAATTCATAATAGCCTTTATGAGTTATAAATGTTGTTTTTGGGATATTTTCTTCCTTCATTCTAATCTGATGATACCCTGAATGAAAATCCAACTTTGTGAAGTAGATTTATCCATGTATTTCATCTAACAATTCATCAATTATGGGAATGAGAAACTTATCTTTAATGGTGATCTTGTTGAGCTCTCTATAATCTGGAGACATACGCCATGTGCCCTCTTTCTTGAGTACCATTACCACTAGTGCAGAGTAAGAACTTTGGCTAGGTCTAATAATGCCAACCTCTAACATTTCTTCAACCATACACTCAATTTCACTCTTCTGGGCATAAGGGTATTTGTAAGGCCTGATGTTAGGAGGAACACTCCCAGGAATTAAGTGAATAGCATGATCGTGATCGTGAGTGGGTGGAAGACCTCTGGGAATATCTTCAAATACTTTGGAATGGTTATCAATGATCCATTGGAGATCTAGAAGAATAGATGGCTTATATGCTTGAAGTACATCTAGTGAGCATAGTTGTACAATTACGCCATGATGCCCCTTTTTCAATAATTTTGTCATGCCATTAGAGATTACCACCTTACTGGGTTTCCCTGTGATACCCCTTAACTCAAATTCCTTTCCTTCCAATGAAAATTTCATGAAAAGTTCTTGAAAATTAAAAGCCATGGTTCCCAATGTTTGTAACCATTGGACACCTAGTACGACATCATCACCACCCACAGGTATAACAATCATTGGACTATTCATTACATATTCCTCCATAGTAAGATTGATCTTATGGCATTTTTTGGAGCAATTGATAGTTCCTCCATTTGCAATCATTACTTGAAACTATGGTGCAAGATATATAAAGCAACTGAGAGCTTTGGCTAATTTACAGTGGATGAAATTATGAGTACTACCATAATCAATTAGCACTATTACCTTTTTCTTTTTGATATATCATTCGATCTTGAGGGTTTGAGGAGTGCTAATTCTAGCCAATGCATGATTTCTTCTACATCTTCATCTTGAGATGGTTCTTGTTCTCCTTCCTCTTGACAATCTATGTAGAATAATTTCTTCTCACCACACTTATGTCCCTTACTGTACTAGCTATCACAATTAAAGCATAAACCTTTTGCTTTTCTTTCCTCTAATTGTTGAGGTGTCAACCTTGTAGACTGAGGCGGTTTAGAAGAAGGAACATTATTCTCTCGATAGATGTTAGGGGTGGTCATTCTAGTAGCCATAGCCAGATTTTTACTTTCAACATTTCTCGCCACCTTGAATGCATTCTCCAATGATTTGGGTTCCCAAAGGCGAACCTCATGTTGGATGTTATCCTTTAAAGTTCCTAAGAAGACATCAATAAGGTGCTCATATGGAATATATGTTACCTTTATATTCAATCTTTGGAAGTTCTCAATGTGCTCCGCAACTGAACCCTTTTGCTTGAGATTTATCAATTGGCTGAAGAAGGTATTGCTCCTTATATCCTCATAGTGTGATATCATTTCTTCTGTGAAAATTGTCCAAGTGACAAGTGATTTACGAGAACAAAGGCATCGATACCACACAAACTGATTAAGTTCTAAATATAAGGACACAATTCGTACCTTTTGTGTGTGAGGCACACCATGTAGATCAAAGAATTGCTCCATCTGGAGTATCCATGTGATTGGATCATTGCCATCAAACTTCCTCGTATCGATCTTAGGAAAGTGGTTGGTCTTCAACCCAAAGCTGGATTTTCTCTAGTCTTGATTCATCTTCCTTGTGTCCTCATCATGAATTTCATAAGATACATTGTCTCTTTAGGTGGCCCCTCTATTAGCAACTTTTGCAACCCTTCCATGATCTCCTCTTTTAAGCCATCCATCTTAGTATCCATCATCGCTTCCATCTTAGCTTCAATTGAATCCATCATCCTTTGTAGTTCATATTTTGTTAAGGCCTTCTTTTGTAAATCATCTATGTCCTAGCACATTTCTTCACCTTCATCAAGAGTCCAGGTAGGATTTTCTGAGGGCTTATTTGGTGTGGAAGTTCCCTTTTTTAGTGGCATGTTGTCCAAGTATCACTACAAGGTAGGAATTATTAATTGGCTTAGGCAGAGGTCCTCACAGACAAGGGAGTGTTAGGTGCTATAACTCTCTGATATACGTGCGAGGTACAAAAATAGTACTCGACCCAATATCTTAGGGCACTATCTAAGGAGGCTCTACCATGCCCTTAACCATACTATCAGACTACCCAAGTACCAGAGAGTGATCTCCCTGAGTGTTGTTCTCGGTGTACTATAACAACAAGACGACCAAATGGTTTACTCTGTTGGTCTTAGGATTCTAGGGGGTCTCCCGATATATGCCAGGCACATGGGAGCTCAAATCTGTAGTAGTGTTGTCTAATGCGCAACCGTTCGAAAGGGGCCTTCCGATATACTCTAGGTACGTGGAAGAACCACACAGTCCTCAGGTTGTAGTGTTGACAAGTAACAACAACTCCTACGTTTAAAGTCATAGGAATACGTATGTACCTAAAAAAACCCTAAGATTCTCCCAAATTTATGTGATACTCCTTTTATCCCACATTTTGAATCACCCCAATTGGATCTTCTAGTTAAAATATATGTAAATTTTCAAAAAAAAATGCACCTTTTAAAACCCTGATTTGGAGATTGTTCTGCTAGCCGACCTTTCTTCTGTTGTAGCTCTGCAATTTCGACCCTTCTGAGTCTAAAATTTTGGCCTGAGTTAGCTTGATGTGTCTTCTTTCGAACCCCATAAGTTAGACCAAGATTGGATTCTCCAAGAGAATTTTATGATAACTTTCCCAAGATGTGTTGTTTTTTCCCTTTCAGGAGAGCAAACTTGTACGGATTGCCACGTGTCACTGTCTTCACTTCAAAACTTGAAATTTGTACTAGTAAAACTTTGGTCCGTACCCTAACCAATGGAATAGTTCTCATGTAATTTGGAGGTCTGTAGCTTCAGATATAACCGTTTTTCCAAGAACACTTGTTTTAGACTAAAATCTGGACTAGCCAAAAGCCTTAATTTCCTTAGAGAATAACTTTCAAAGTACAATGGATCAAGGGCTGAAATTTGAACATAATATACTTCACTATTCCATTTTTGTACTGTAAAAATTTCAGAACTTGAAACCAAGACAAAAAAATTTGGGAGCGGAAATTCCAATAAGACTTGTTTCAGACTAGTTTCAGGACTAGTCATAAACCGTAACTTGAACATAATGTATCTCCAAAAATGTAACGAACAAAGATCTGAAATTTGGACCCAAGTTAGCTCTATATGTTTCCTCTACACCATATAAATTCTAGACCTCGAAACCTTCTAGAAAAAAAAATTGTAGCGAAAATGCCAAGAAGACCTGTTTTGAAGAAGCCAATCTCGAGGATTTTCTAGCTTTGATACCAAATGTTAAGAACCAAATATCAAAATAGTATAAAAACCTCAGAATAAGTACTCAATGCCTTGACAAAGAGATAAATTCAGATAATAAGTCTATTCGAGGGGGAAACCTCCTTATACATCATATGAATTCACAAATACAAGATAATTCCAAATGAAAAGGTCTCCTTGGTATATATAGGAGACTAGGAGGTACAATTACAACTAATGGACCCAAGCCGACATAAATAAAATAACAATACTAATGTAATATGCCCCAATTAAGAGGTATTGTGCCACGAATTAGGGCTTAACATTACGTTTGTCAACTCCTTGCCATTAAATAGACATGCATTTTCTTTTCTTTTTACTCTCCCTCTATAAGGTTTATGGAGATTTTTAATAGCTTTGATTCGATGTTTTGGATAGGAAGCCACTAAGTACCCATAAGCAAAATATGACATACATCTAAAGATAACTTGATTGTAGTTCAATTTTGCTTTTAGATGTCATAAGCCACCTTAATTCATATTTCTTCAAACAAACCATTTACAAAACCCACTTCAAAACACAACCTAACATAGTTGTAATATGTCTTTTAAAAGTTTCAAATGGATCATTAATAAAACTCCCTATAGCATTATCTTATGCATAAGCCAACACATCCCCAAGCTAGGGTCCACATTAAAGAATGCATTCCTTATTCTTAGCAAACTCAACAACAAAGAACCAATGAACAAACGGGTATGCATAAGCCAACACATCCCTAAGGTCCACAATAAAGAATGCACTCCTTATTCTTAGCAAACTCAACAACAAAGAATGCACTCATTATTCTTAGCAAACTCAACAACAAAGAACCAATGAGCAAATGGGTGTGATTAGAAGAAAGGGTTTCTAATCTCAAGAAACCCATTGATGCGAGATAATGAGATCATGCCAAAACCGGTTAAAACAACATATTAAACCATTTAGTTGAACATATGAAAGTCTTGTGCAAGTCGTTGAACATATTTGATCCTTGTGATAATATTGAAAAATGAAATGCCAATTATTGACACAAAATCTTCAACACTTTTCAAACGTTTCTCACGATCAAAATAGATTATAAAATGTGTAAAATGGCAAAATCATTCACATTTTTTTAACCAAACGTGGTAATGCTAACATTAGATTTTTCCTTGCAAAGTGATTGGAGCTAGGCATTTCTTTTTCGCCTTTACATTCCACATCCTTGGTGGAGTTCAAAACCTCTACGAAATGGTAAGGCGGGGTTCGCAGCTGGTTATAAATGCGGTGGCAACCTAGCCATGGTTCAAAAGCCTTTCGATGGAGAGGATTCTCCAGCAAAAGCACTACCTGGAACAGAGCTTAGAAGGCCACTGCATACTTCTCTTGGTTCTCTACTCCGTCCAGCTAAATCCAAAATCGTTTGATCTGTTAGGCGTCTTAGACTTAGTAAACTAGATCTTATCATAGTGAATATGCTGGATCTCAATATGATGACGATCAAATAGACATGTATTTTCTTTTCTTTTTACCCCCCCTCTCCAAGGTTTATAGGGATTCTTAATAGCTTTGATTCAATGTTTTGTATAGGAAGCCATTAAGTGCCCATAAGCAAAATTGGGCTCCTCTACTCATTCCCATTGTTTCCACCTCCGACAACGTCCGAGGATCGATTCTCATTCCAGCTGATCTGTCTCATAATGGCAGTTTTTTATAACAAAGCCTCAAAAGAGTGGCAGCCTTTGAACACCGTCGAGTGTTTTCGCAGTCTTTACTCAATAAATTGAAGACCTTTAAAGCTGTGGAGGTTCGACTCTCAAACCTTAGGTGAAATAAGATATTTTATTTAAACCCTTGAATATCACTGTACATGGCATGCATTTCAGGCCTGTTGAAAGCAAGCAGAAGATTCATGCAAGCATCAGTTGTTATCATTTTAGCTCTAGTCATAGTTTCCCCTTTCGTTTTTTATTTGACACTGAGAGTCAGCTGAAGCCAAGGCCTCAGCATTAAAGGATATCTTATGAGGTCAAAGACTGCTAATGAATCGACTGCTTCTATGAATTGTTCTTTCGAATTTTCTTCCTCATTGTTACGATCATTTATTTTTTTGACCAAAATTTCAACATTGAAATTCCGTGAATTTTTATAGTGATATGAAGTACTGACGTAAATTATGATGTGATGCTCTTGTTGCAGTGTGTCGTAAAACCAAGAACGTGAGGATCAAGAAGCAAAGATTAGGTTTTGGTGGAGTCTGAAAGAAAATTCAAATATGGAGACACCCCTTGTAACACTGCGTGCCAGATACAAGCCGGCGGTGAAGGACCCAGGGACACAGGGCGTCTTAGTCTTGGTAAAATTTACAATGCTTCTTTTTAAAACTAGCCAATTTATGCTCTTAGATTTGAAAAATTGATGAGCCATGTGGCTGCAAACTCAGTAACCAACTCTTAAAAATAGGTATCTAATAATATTCGGAAAAGATTAACAATATGCACTTAATTAAAGTATCATAAATCAAAACTAGGTGTGACATTAAAACATAAAATCCCAACCAAGACTACCTATCAACAAAACACAAAGGCCTATTGCCTTGAGCCATATGCAACATAAAGCCATATGAGCCAGAGCTGGAAAATAATTTTAATCGCCCCAATAGGGCCGGCTTCCAAGATAGTGGGAGTTACTGTGAGGGCAATCCCAGGCTTGCGGAACCTTTTGACAGAAACAGAATGGATGCTCAAGGGATTCAGTGTAACTGCATATAGCACAAACTTACCAAACAAGGCCGGAATGCTGAAGCCTTCTCCTGGCAGCAAGGCCACCCTACACAAGCACACAAGCGCCTAGGCAAACATGGCCTTTGTCAGCTCCAAAGGCACTTTCCAGTGCCCCTTAAGCTAATAGAGCCATGTATTGAATTTGGAATGAATCCTCCAGACTTTATTGAGCTTGAGATCGATTAACGAAGCAATGCTTATTCATTATAACCGTTGATATGCTTTTATGCGAGGAAGGATTCTCTGTGACCCCACGGGCAATCTTTTGACCACTTTTTTGGGCGTAGTATACTCAATTTGAATAAAGGCAATCAAGGATCAAAGCCTGAATTTTATCAATTATAATTATAAACTTATCAGAATTATTCAACCAAAAGAGGTCTGTTTGAGCTGATCCTATGGGATCTAGTCTCTAACTTCAAAGGAGAAGATATCCTTAAGCATTTAGTGCTATTGTGGAACTGTATAAAGGTAGGGAACCGGGGATTTTCTACAGAGGCCTGCTATCACACAATCTCACACCTTAGTGCAAAGCGTTCACACGGTACAAAAAGAGTGGAACATTAGAAGATATTACTGCAGTCACCCACGCAACAACTTCCCTTTTTTTAGTGAAGGACAAATCCAACACAAGGGATGTTTCCCTAGTAGCTTCAAGGACTCCTAAGGCAAGACACAATCAAGTCTAAGGTCTCCTATGTAGCTACCCAATACTACCACCAACTAGGTATATTTAACAAGTAAAGGATTGGGAATTATTCAAGTTATATTCCAGATTTGGGTTTGATATGCTTTAAGGCCAGCTAAGGGGGTTTATCAATCAAGTCAATATTCAATGTAAGATGATTCCCAAACACTACAAATCAAGAAAATACCTATGGCTGTTGCAAAACTTGTATAAAGATTGATAAATTAGAACAATAAAACAAGTTATTGTTAAATTTTGAGCTTGATTTCTTATGCGGATATTTCTTTGAATTCTTCAACACTTTGATTCCAGCTTAATACATTTCAACAATATAGAATCATAMCTGAATAGCAATAATCATGTAGATACGTAAGCGTGYACATCAACAACACATATACCCTGGGGAAACCCTGTACAGGGAGAAAAACCCCAGCAAACGATATTCCTTTATTGCATTAATAATGTAAGATCACTTACAAACATCCACCATGAAAACTCTGCTCTTAAAGAGCTTGCCAAGTTGACTTTGACCTGACAGAGACCTAAGAGACCTTGCTGATATAGATGTATCCGAGTTGCCTTCAAATACTGAGATACACTGCCTCTTATGAACTGATATATCAACTCTGATATGGGTTGTTGTTGCTGCCTCTGATTGACTGATACATGCCTCTATTTAACACTGGTACAGCTGCCTTTATGGTGCTGATATGTGCCTCTGTATAGCGCTTGAATTGCTGCCACTAGTGGACTGATATGCGCCTTTGTTTAGCGCTTGTATTGCTGTCACTAGTGGACTGATATACGCCTCTGTTCAGTGCTTGTATTGCTGTCACTAGTGGACTGATATACTCTGCTCAGCGCTTGTCTTGCTGTCACTAGAGGACTGATATGTGCCTCTGTTCAGCTGATCTACAACACTGTTTGCTGCCTCTATCTCACTGATATGTGCTTCTACCTTCACCTTTAACCTGCATACGAACTGTGTGGAAGAGAGGGGTCGATCTCTGCTTATAAAGGAATGTAGGAGAAGTGGAGAGGGCTCGAAATAGAGGTGTGAAAGCATGCTTGAATTAACTCAGCATTACACTTTAGTTCGAAAATAGAACTAGACTTGAGACTTCAGTTACAACTCAGCATTACACTTTAGTTTGAAAATAGAACTAGACTTGAGACTTCAGTTGCAACTCAACATTACACTTTAGTTCGAAAATAGAACTAGACTTGAGACTTCAGTTACAACTCGACTCTTTACAAGGCAATTTGAATTTTGAATTTCTCTTCACGGTGGATAATGTTACACGTGCCAACGCACTAGATCAATACATTTACATCATTTGCAATATCAGGAAAATGGTTTGTTTCTAGCTCATAGGAATTTTACGTTCAACCTAACTTTTGCTAGATGCCTTGACTTTTGCTCATGGCTCACAAGGCTTGACTAGGTTCACAGAGGTTGTACGTTCCCCCTGACTTTTGCACTAGTCTGTCTATGCTCACAAAGGTTGTACGTTACCCCTGACTTTTGCACTAGACTGTCTATGCTCACAGAGGTTGTACGTTCCCCCTGACTTTTGCATTAGACTTACAT
>SNQJ01S0131731.1:47712-61334 GCA_010110895.2 Picea sitchensis | reverse complement strand
CACAGAGGTTGTACGTTCCCCCTGGCTTTTGTCAATACCTCACAAGACTGGTTGATTCTCCAAATCTCCCTGGCTAGCCTTAGGGTGGCCCATATGGCCTCTCATTGGAGAATGACTGTCGATGCTGCCAAATTTAACAGTTATAACAACAACAAATTTAGCCCTCAAAATGAGTTATAAATCAGTAGAAAGTAGGGCTAAACTAATGAATAAATCTGGGGTTTGATTAACTTTTAAGATCTAAAAATTACAAGGCATATAACAACCAACTAAAACAAGACGTCTAGCCCTAATTATGCAACAATATAAAACAACAAAGAAAATTTTATGCGATAAGATGATTTTAGTTCAAACATGCAAGAAAACCCTAGGATTTTAAGTCAAGGATATGCAAGAAAACCCTTGAATTTAAGGTAAAAAATATGCATGCAAATCCTAGACGTCTAGGGTTTTTGATAGCTGAAAATCAAATGTATGTTAAACAAAAACTTAAAACATAAAATAAAATTGAATTTTGAGTTTGTTATTGACTAGATGGAGAAGACGAGGGCCTACTATATCTTTTTTGGGCATATGGGGTTAATTAAGGACTCCCTTGAGGAGATGTAGTTAGATCTAGGGTGATATCTAGGGTTGTCCACTACAAACCCTAAAAGATCCTCCTAGTTCCTGACAAAACTTCAAGTTGATTCGAGGGAAGATACTCCACTGGTAATCTTCCAAGAGCTTTGAAAAGAGGAATTTGTCCAAGAAAAATATGAAGAGAATGCACAACCACCACTAGAGAAGCACAAATACACTTATAATTATCATAAACAAAATTGACAAGATAAAGTGAGACCACTTACTCAAGAAATCTTTCAATCTTCAAAGCCTTGGACATGAGCATCCCTAAAGAAGTAAATCCATCCACAAGAAGTTGCTCTAACTATCCATCCATAGGGATTTTAGAGAAGAGAAAATAATATACAAGTACTAGTAGTTCTCCACAAGTAGCAATGATACAAAGGATAAGTGACTCTCTTATTTATATGAGAGATCTAGTGCTTTCTCATTAAAATAACATTATTTTCCTAGCAAATCCCTAAGAAAATAAAATAACGTCTTTATCTCTTTACAAACCCCAGAGATAAGGCCACAATATGTAAAATATCCATGATACATGAGTGGATAGGTCAACAACACCCCAATGATGTGCCCAAAATGAAGTAAAGTTCTCTAATTCCAAGTTGTCCATCATAAATGCATGCTAAAGGCCACACATGTGGCATAAATGATCTCCAAAAGTGGACAACTCACTCCAAAGTGGTGCTTAGGTGCTCAAAAAGTGAAACGTTCCCTCCAAGAGGTGCAACGTTTGATCCACAAGTGACATATCATCTCCCAAAAGGTGTGATGTCTCATCAAAAGGTGCCAACTCATCAATAAAAGGTGGAACGTCCCCTCCAAAGGTTCCATGTCATCTCCAAAAAGGTGCTAGGACGTCTCAACGAGGGTGCAATGTCCTCCAAAGGTCCAATGTCCTCTAAAGAAGTGGGATGACCTCTTAAAAATAGGTGGGACGTCCTCCATAAAGTGTGCAAGTAGCCCCTCAATGTCCTCCAAAGGACCCAAGCTCAATTCAAGTCAATAGCCATGCAAAGGTACATCGTCGAAGGAGGGGGGCTCAAGTGACCCAATGTAGTCATCAATTTGGAGACATATACACAAATCCATTACAACATAAGAAGTGAGCCATGTCAAATGCAAATGCCATTAGGTAGATCACATTAAGCATCATCTTCAGACTTCACACTATCTCATAAATCCATACAATTTGTCAAGTTTAGGTATGGGAGGATCATCATTGGCCCCTATTACATGTGCTAGTACCCAAGAAGAGGAATACTTCCGAAGAGACCCATCAAGGAGTATGTGTAATGATGTATGATATGGCTTGGGGTTTACTTCATGGGTGGTGCTACATAGTGATTTGAGGTTATGTAAGATATTCATCCACATGAGCGCCTTTGTATGAGGGAGCACTTTATGCAATGAGTTGCCCTTTCCTCGTCATCGTGTCTTTCCAAACCCCTATTTGCCTTTTTCTTTATTCGATTAACCTTTTTTGGCTTTTAACTTTCATTTGCTAGGTCCTTTTTAGGTATGCATTTATTGCATATGACTTGGGGTGATGGTCTCTTAGCGAGGGGGTAGAGCTTATGCTTTATTCCTTTTTTCTTTGGTTCTTGACATTTTTTTTTTTTGATTTTGCTTTGCATTTTGATTTTATCATTGCTCTTTCTATATATATATATATATATATTATTTTTTTATATCAAGATGCATCAACCTCGAGCATTCTAGCTCCTCCTTCTCATGAGATTATGAAGCACAAACCTATATGGGTGACATATGACAACCAACCCAAAAGAAGGGATAACGAAAAATATAAAAGATGGAAAAGGTTATGTATGAACTAGGATACAAACACGTTGCCCCTCTCAAATCCCCAAGTAGTAACAACCCTACCCAAGAGTGACAACATTTATCTAGGAGATGAGCATGACCACCAAGGTGAAACAAGGCAAAAGTTATAAATTCCAAGCATCGTGATCCATTATCCAATTCAATTGCTTGATTACTACTTTCATGACAAGTACATAAGGCATTAACACTTAATATGAAGTATTGAAACAAGTTACCTCCTATGGGCCAAGCACCATAGTCACAAGCGAGAGTGAGCTGATGAATATGTGGGAAGCATCATCAATCATTTGTTAGTGGAGAACCATGGATATCATCTGTGGAACTGTTGTTTGTAATGTGGATCTTAAGAGAAAAAATCTCCTCTAGTTACACCTAGATGTGAGGGGGTAACAAGGCCCTCCACCCATTCCCAAGCTTGCTGAGCCTTTCGTCAAAATCAAAATAGATGCTCAAGGGACTCAATACGAACATAGATAACATATATTGACCAAACAAGGCCGAAATGTTGAAGCCTTTTTCTTCCAACAAGGCCACTGCAACTAGGCAAACATGGCCTTTTTCAGCTCTAAAGGCGCTTTCCAAATTGCCCTAAACCAATAGAGCCATGTATTGATATTGGAACTAGTACTTCAGACTTTATTCAGCCTCAGACCTATAAACAAAGTAATGCTCATCCATTTACGACCATCAATAGGCTTGTACTTAAGGAAGGGTTTCTTGCAACCCAAGACTAATTTTTGCATTGGTTTCTTAGGGGTATGATACCCAATTAAATAAAGGGAAGCTGTGAATCAAAGTCTAAATTTATCAATTGTGAACTTATAAAAATTATTCGATTGAAAGCTTTGTTTGAATTGATCCCATGGATCCACTCTCCGACCTTAGAGGAGAAGATATCCTAAAGGGACTCAATGCCTTTATGGAATAGTCTAAGGGAAAATAATTGAGGATTTTCATTCAAGGGATAGCCCTTAGAAAGGATGATAGATGACACCCATAAAGAGTGGTCATTGATCGAGATTTTGAATTTGATCTCCTCCCCTTTATGGTAGAGAAAAGTCTTAACAATGTCCCAAACCTTCTAAATACTCTTGGCAAAGAAAGATCCATCCATCTTGGCTGACATAGGAGCAAGGAGGGCCTAGAAGTGAAGTCCTTTCCATCCTATTTTGCCATAAGATGAACTAGAGCAAATGTAGTTAAGTAGGAGTAGTTTCTACACTTCGTCTCGTTGTAGGGAACAAACACTCCACTTGGCACCTAATGATAGGCCTTGCTTTTGAACATTAATAACTCCCAACCCCCTCGTTACTTTGAGTTGCAACAAACATTCCAGTCCACTGTATGGAAGTTGTGTTTTCCTTCCCAGTTATCATAGAGAAAATCTCGAAGGAGTTTCTCATTCTTGGCATAGGAAACTAGTGATGGGGCTCGTTGAGATGATGGTGTAAGTTTTACTTGAGGCCTAAGTCACATGGTTCGGTTTTGAGTTTGAGTTCGGCAATGATTAGGTTCGATTCAAATTCAAATTTTTCGATGAGGTTTAGATGAGGTTTGTCTATATAGATTTTTCAATATATATATTTATATATATTAACTTTAAATACCCTTTGAGGCTTGGCCACTTGGATACACTATACAGAGTCAAACTACAATGGTGATTGACTCATGGGTACAAATCCCGCGGGCTGTGGCACATGTTACAACTTGTAGCTTGAGTTGTGGGTCGTGGCACATGCTGCAACATGAGTCGTGGATTGTGGAAAATCCTCTAGAGGTTGGCCACAACGATGGCAGTAGGCTCGCATGCTCCAACAAAAGAAGTCTTTGTGGGTTGTGGGCCATTGACCTAGCAGGTATACGGTCTGTTTGGCAAAGATAATGGAGGATTGAATTCGTAGTGAGTAGAGAGTCAAGACTATAGTTGGCGTCAAGCGGTCGTTGGGCCCAGGGTTCCAGTTAGCAAAGTCAAGGGTAGGTAGCAATGGAGAGAGGGTCGGCGGTGTGAGCAATGGAGGTGGGTCGGCTAAGTGAGGAGTGAACAAAAAGGTGTAGAGAAGATTCYAAGTCATTGGCTCTAGAGTTAGTATATTTTTTTTTTAAATTTATCAAAAATGAAAAAAACCAATAAAAAACCCAAATTTCCCTTCAGGTTCACCTTTAGGTTTGAGTTCGACTTAAAGTTCGCCCTTGAGGTTCGAATTYGACGAACCTAATCGAACCTGAGAACTTTTTTAGGTTCGCTGAATTTTGAACCTCAAGGTTGAAGTTCGGCGAACCTTGTGACATAGCTTGAGGCCAAGGCCGACCTCACTTTGTAATCATTATTGTGTATTGTGGTGTTTCTTTGGCTTAAAACTGACCTAGTCAACACTCATTTATTATATTCTTAAGTGGTTAAGCCCGACCTAGTTATCATTAATGGGACCTTAACCCTTCTTGGGGAAAGTGCCCTATCCTTGAGTTTTCTATAAATACACAATTCACCTCTCATTTGTAACATCATCTTGAGCTATTGCTCTCTCGCATGAGTGATTTGTGTTTTGGCCTATAGGCACCATATGTATTGTTGTGCACTCTTCTTCTATGGTTGTGATATTCTCTCTCTAGTGCACTTATGGTTCAGTTCTATTGTTCTTTCGGTGATTTTTCTCTAGGGCATATTTGTTATGGGTTTTATGCTGTGCTTCCCTAGCGCTGTTTTCTCCTTGTTTATTGCAGGATTTAGGGTTTTCTGGTCAGTTCCATTTGATCCTCTCTCTCTCTCTCTCTTATGTAATACGAATATTAACATGGTATCAGAGTGGGTGTGCACCTCCCCTAACTCATTTTGCTATTGGTTAGGGTTTTCTTCTTGGCTGTTTATGCTGGTATCTCTGTGATTAGTTATTGCAGCAAAGAGTGCCTAACTTAAAGGAGTATTTGGGCTGTTTTTTATGGTGATTTTATTGGCTGGAGAAAGGTGCTCTATTTGATGTTATTTGAGCCCGTTTTATGTGCTTTTTTGGAGATCTCTTGCACAGGACTGGAGTGCCCAACATCAGGGCTTCCCTGCTGGTTTATTTCAGGGTATTTTCAGTCACTGGTCTGATGCTATTGGCTGGTGGCATCATCATGTTTTCTGACTGTGGAACCAGTGTTTCAGATCATCTTTTTTGCAGCTGATCCAAAGTTTTATGCCAACACCTTCTTCTAGAGTTTCCTAGGGTTTTCTTAGGGTATTAAAACCCTCTTTTTCAGCCAGTGTACTGTCTTGCTGCAGATTGTTTCCAGAAGCTGCCGGTATTTTTTCGTTGGTTTAAAATGCTCTTTTTCAGCCAGCAACCTCTCTTCATTTTGCTGCAGATTTTTCTGGAGAATGTTGGCATTTTTTTACTTGGGTCTATAAAGTTGTATTTCAGTAGACCTTACGAAGGTTTCTTCTTGTTGAACCTATGGACTCATTCTGGATATCTGCCTAGTTCAATTGGTCTGATTAGAGCACACAATTGCCCTTCTTCATAGCAAGGGTTTGTGGATATACCCAGTGAAAACCCTCTTGATGTTCAAGGTATGACTTCATCAGTGTCACTTTCAAGATGTTTGGATCAGGTACATGAGCCCATCTTCCTGGATATTGTCTATATGATCCATCAAATTTGGAGATGATCTTTATGTTCTAGAAGTTGGTGGTTTTATAGTGGATGGTTGGGTTTATCGTAATGCGAGGCATGATTATTAGATATTAGTTCATATTGACATTTGTATTGATCGCTTATTCTTGAGGGAGAATCACGTGCTTCCTCCTTCTTTGATGGAGTTTCTATTCACAAATCTGCAAGATCTGTCCCACTATTTTCTATAAATGATTATTCCACGTAAGAGTCTCATCTGCATACAATGGATCACTTTTTTCCACATTATGATGTTGGTCCTTTTTGGATGTACTCTATTCAACAACTCCATTTTCAAGGACAACTTGAGCCGCTCTTTGTTCCTTTAGCCGACTAGCATGTTTCATTAGATCTTTCTTCTGTATCTCTACCAATGGCCACCTTCACCAAGTTGTGGTTGTGTTGGTGTGGAAAATATGGCGTTCAGGGGGGATTATATGTGACATCTTTATTATATGGCCCATGTTTAGCATTGGGGTGGAAGTTGTGATGTAATGCTATATCTTCGAGGCCTCTTGTTTAGACTAAGGGGGGATGCTGTGCATACGGCCAACCCTGTTTTTACCTAGGTATTCATACACCTACTTACCTTTGTATCTTGGCCACGACCAACCTATATTTGAGCTGGGTATCCATAAACCCACTCTAAGTATTTGATCTCTCGCAGTTGTATTCAAGATGGGTATCCATAAACCCACTCTCAGTATTCGATCTCTCGCAGTTGTATTCAAGATGGGTATCCATAAACCCACTCATAGTTGTATTTGAGTTGGGTTACCATATGGCATAAACCCACTCTCATTGTTATATTTGAGTGAGTTGTATTTGAGCTCTCTCAATTGTATTTGAGATGGGTATCCATAAACCCACTATTAGTATTTGAGCTCTCTTAGTTGTATTTGAGATGGATATCCATAAACCCACTCTTAGTGTTCGAGCTAGGTATCCATCTATGTTGCACTGGTTTTTAGGATGGGGGGACGCATCCTCGGGATGGCTAGAGCGCAGCCCCAATTGTTTTAGGGGACACCAGGTTGGGGACGACGATAATATATATATATATTAAAAAAAATTTAGAATTCACCATAAACATTTGTAGTTGCTTGTAAGCATAACAGGCTATACTACATAATATTATCCACAACCCTTACACTTGCTAGTTCTGAAAGAGCTTGGGCAATTTAAAAAAGGGTCGAGTGACATTCTATTATTGGCCCCTAGACATGAGCAAAATGCAGTTTAGCTTTAGGAAACTTAAGTGTAACTATTTTCAATTTGCAATAAGGTCCATGAAGGGTCTATGAGACAAAGAACTGTCTCTATAACAACTTTTCTTCCTCATGTTTTTTTGTTAATGATGATTATGTTAAAACTTAAAATGCATTCTTTGCGTATTTTTACAGCTCTGTTGAAAACCACTACAAAACACTTTGGTTTTGTAAAGAGATTAGATTTGTATTTCAGATTAAGAAGGTAATTGAAGAGGAATTTATTCAAACATTTAGTACACAATCCGAGTCACTACCATTTGATGGTTTATGGTTTGCACAATGCTTGAGGTTGGGATGGTGGAACAATTGGACTTGAATGACTCCTGGAAACCCATGTATAAAATGTAAAAGTTGAGATGACCCCAAAAATGAGAAGAACAAGAGCCATAACCACAATGATCAACCCTTTTAAATGTTGCATTTGTCGGTTTTTTGACATGGAGGCTTTGCTTGCTGTAATATTTTTACTGAAAAGACAATAGTTAAATCACTAGAAACTCAAATCAAAACTTATCATACTAAACCCGTGTTTTGAGCTGCAACTTGTATAACAGATTTAGATTCATTGTAATACAAAAAAATGGATGGGAAAAATGATAATGTTGTCCAATCATCAATGTCCACTGTTAAAACTGAAGATACATGCTCGAAATATCCTTGAAATCTGTCTAAAACATCATTGAAATCTTACCCAAAACATCCTCGAAATCTCTATGGAATGTCCCTGAAAACTTCCTGGAACTTCTTGGGGATGACCAACAAGTCCTCAAGTCCCTGATGAAGTCCCTGGCAGTTTGGGGACATTTCCTATGGTTTCCCAAGTCCCTGAAACACTGGAACGACAGGTATAGGTTTTTTTTTTTTGGGGACGAGTCCTTGTGCAACATAGGTATCCATACACCCAATCTCAGTTGTATTTGAGTTGGGTATCCATAGACATATTCTCAGTATTATCTATTAGTGTTTGAGCTCTCTCATATGTATTTGATATGCGTATCCATAAACCCACTCTTAGTATTCATGTTGGGATTCCATACACCCACTCTTAGTTATAATTTGAGCTGGCAATATTCGGGCTGGGTATCCATAAACCCATTCTCATTCTTAGATATATTCGAGTTAGGTATTTTTAAACATACTCTTAGTTGTATTCGAGTTGGGTACACATAAACCCTCTCTCTTTTGTATTTTGGCCACAATTGATCCTATATTTGAGTTGGGTATCTATAAAGTTATAAACCCACTCTTTCATTTGTATTGATTGTTATTCCTCGTGCCCTCTTTGTTTAGCTTAAGGGGGGATGTTGAGATGATGGCGTAAGCTTTTACTTGAGGCCAAGGCCGACCTCACTTTGTAATCAATATTGTGTATTATGGTGTTTCTTGGTTTGCCTTAAAACCAACCAAGTCAATACTCATTTATTATATTCCTAGGTGGTTATGGTTGACCTAGTCATCCTAGTGGGTCCATAGCTCCTTGGGGAAAGTGGCCTACCCCTTGAGTGGTGTATTTATACACATCTCACCTCTCATCCGTAACATCATCTCGAGCTATTGCTCTCTTTATATGAATGATTTATTCTTTAGCCTATGAGCACCATTTCTAGTGTTGTGCACTCTTCTTCTATGCTTGTGATATTCTCTCTTGTGTACTTATGGTTAAGCTTTATTGTTATAGGGTGATTCATCTCCAGGGCACACTTGCTATGGGTTTTATGTTGTGTTTCCCTAGTGATGTTCTCTCCCTGTGTATTGCAGGATTTAGGGTTTGCGAGTTGGTTCCATTCATTCTCTCTCTTATGAATTTGATTAGGGCTTGACATAACGAGTAGTAGACATGAGTGTCTGCAAGGATTTTGGTACAAATTTGGTAATGGAAAGCCAAAGAAAGAGGCATGGTAAGCCACTTTGCCACCCTCTTCTCAATTCTATCCACTATTGATTGCCAAAGATCCTTAGGGAAGGTCTGAAAAGTAAAAGGAATCTTAAGAATTTTAAATATTTGCGTCGGTTGGATATGAACCCAGTCAGTATCAGTGAGCTAGTTAGGAAGAGGATCCACACTTTGACAATGGCACAAGGTCTTTTTCCATTGGATATTGGAACTTGAGGCTAGACAAAAAGTATCGAGACATTGGATTTTGGCTTTATAGGAGGCTACATTTTCTTGAATATTGAGAAATAAATCGTTAACAAAGTGGCCATTAATGGGCTACAAGTATACCACCAATTTTTCCAAGGCTTATAGTCATTTGTAGAAAATGACTAAAAGCTTCGACGAGCATCACATAGAGTTTCAACATTAAAGGGTAGCCTAGGTGAATTCATCCATAAAGCCCAATTTCTTGAGATATAACTTCATTAATAGTGAGGCATGTTGAAGCGTTGACAAACAAAGTTTCCATCATTTGAAGGAAGAAGGGGCCAAAACCCAATGCTTGAAGCATCCCAAGAATGGATGACCATTCCACTATGACACATGCTTTCTCAAAGTCTGTTTTCATGAATTAGGTATTATTACCAATTGATTGATCCCACTCATTCCATACCTCCCTAAACAATCACAATAATATCTAAAATATATCGAACTTTTATCAACCCAATCTTCTCTGGTTGAGTAATCTTTGGGAGAAGGTGTTTGACTCTTAGGGAAAATGGCCTTAGCGTGAATCTTGTAAGATACATTTAACAAGGTTATAGGCTACCAATTGGTGATAAGCTTGGGATTACCTGTCGTAGGGTTGGATTTAATATTTTCTTGGTTAAGGCCTCCAAGAGGTTTGGTTGTCATGATTCATAGTCTCTTGGTATACTTGTAACAAATTAGACCCCACAAAACCACAAATGGATTTGTGAAACATAGAAAAACCTATTGAGGCTTAGGGATCTATCGTTAGCCATCTCATCAAGTGCTGCACCAACCTCATCCAAAGTCAGGGGTTGATCATAGTGCACATCAAGCACCTTTTGGATCAGATAACTTACAAGGTATGACATCCTTGTCGGTATGCATGGCCACCCTATGTTCTTTCATCATATCTTGCGTCACAAAAACCATTTTGCAATGATTGATGATCTCATGCTTGATTTTTTCTTGTTGGGACAATCTAGATGCTAATGCCATTAATTCTAACAACAACATGTTTAAAAGCTTCCATAGTGGCTACGGTTTGAAAGAAGGCTTTTGGTGGGCCAATCCCATGTTCCAATCTAATGAAGTCGAGCTTGAATCTAAGCACTCTTAGCCTTTTTGGGCTCAATGAATTTTAAGGCATGTCTCAATGAATTGCTTATTATTGTAGTTGTTTACTAATAAAAACATATTCCTTTGTCGCTACGTTTTCATGGATGCCTTTAATGGGTGCAATTTCTCTTCCATACCCAGAAAGGAGGTTATTCTAGGTATGACTTTGTTCCTCCAACAAATCCACCTTAAGTCTCCATGAGGCCTTGGGACCATGTTCCAAATAATCTCAATACTATTAAGGCAATTCGGGTTGCTCAGGTGTGAACTATTTAGCAGATAGTGGAACTAGGCGATGGGTGGTCATGAACTCCCCAATCAATCTCAAAGAATAGGTTGATGGTTTGGAACCTTGTTTTTCAAATGCAAGGAAGTTTTATTCCGTGAGCAAGGCTCTAGCAAGTCACTTAAAAACTCTTTCTTTTGCACTACAAAAAATGGTCCATGTAAAGCAAAGTTCAAAAGAGTCATTTCTTCAGTACATGTTAGGATCATAAAACCCGAGATTGGACTGCAACTAGAACCAACTTTCTCTCTCCCTTGGACTTTAGTGACGGGGAAGTAAGCCTTCTTTATCTTCTAGGGCTTCCTCCATGTTGAAATCTCCACATATAAGCCAATTGTAATTCAACAATTCTTCACCATCCACGACAAAAGGCTATCTCAAGTGTCATTGGGTGCATAAATGTTGACTACATCGAGGTTATGACCACCAAGATTCAAAATGACCTAGAGTAGTCTTTGAGTTTGGCCAACTCCCCAATTTGTGACGTGGCTTGCAAGAGAAGTTGATGGTAGAAGCGCCACCCCCCCCTGGCATCCTCACGACTAGACACATAAGCATATGAACCATGTCATATAAAATTAAGGCTCGTTTTGAGTAAAAAATCGATTATCTTAACTTCTTGTAAACATACAACTTTTGAGTCTTTGAGCAAAACATAGAGTCTTCGAACATGTCTTTACCACTGATGTTGATGATGCCCCTCACATTCCATGAGAAGACTTTCTTTTTGTCGAGGAGAGGGAAATAACCACCAATCTCCATGCCATCCTCTTTGTCTAAAATGTTGAATGGATTTGAGATTTTAGTGACAACAAGAGGGAAACACTATTTGTTTCATAGAGGATCCTTCCCCTCATGTGGTTGATCTTGGCTACTTGCATTCCAGAAAGGTGGAATTGATTGCATGCATCTAAGAACTCCGCCTTAGAATGATAAATCATTGGGCATTGTGAGAGTTTTTGTGCCTAGAAGCAACTTATTAGGATGGAGGGCATGAGGTGGATGGTGAAGGTTGTGGGGTGGGAAATGTTGATATTATGGTAGTTGCGGGAGGTATTAACCTCCATATGTAACCTTTGACTAGAATAAAATATTTCGGAAGCAAGAGAAACCCTAAACAGATGTGTGAAAACCCTAGAAGACATGTTGGCTCAACAAAATATATAATATTAAGATATTATCCTCCAGGAAGACAAGTCAGCCCAGACATGTGACAAAACCACTATAAATAGAGGACGTCTTGGCTCATTTGTTCACTCGCTCACACTCTCAGTCACCCATAAACAATGCGCAAGTTTGGAGGAGGAGCAACAACAACTGTAGTTGTACGTTTTTTTTTTTTTTCAAGTCTTTTTGGTACTTTCTCTTGTGCGCTACCTTTGGAGAAGGTGCACTCTCTTGGTTATCTGTTGGTTCTGGTATGGCTTTCTGGAATCATTCTTTTTGTCAAAGGTTAAGGTGTTCAGGGGTGGCTTTATGCCTATGGTTGGGTGACAATGGTGTAGCATTGTCTATGGCTAAACGAGCACATCAACATTATTCTAACAGGTTATGGGCCCACACCACCTTCAGGATAGTCTAACCACTGGAAGGTAGCGTGGCAATTCTTTGTTAAGCTCGTTGTGGCACCAATTGCAGTTGCAACTAGGGTTTTTGATTTTGCAGCTGCAACAAACCCTAATCCAACTCTTTGGGTACTTTTAGTAAAGCATTGGACCTAATTTTTGGGTATTCTAGTGTGCCTTAGCCTAGTGCACCCTCTGGTGCCCTCAGCTAGCAAAAATGTCAAGTTTGAGTTTTTGGGTCAAAGTCAAAGGTTGACTAGTCAAACTCAAAGTCAAAGATTGACTTTTGGTCAAAATTGATTTTGTGGTCAAGTTGAAATTTGAAAATTTTAGGGTTTCTAACTTGTTCTAATCATTGAACCTTTTTGATTCAGTTTCTAACCTCTTCTTGTCAAGATGGTGTCTAGTTTCAGATTAGAAGACAAGCTGAATGGTGCTGCAAAGGTATGCACTTGTATATGCTTTTCATGTTATATCATCCAACAAAAGCATGAGTTTGTTTTGCCGGGAATGTACAAGAGACCTTGTCCAAGCAATGATCTTGGATTCAATACATTCATAGGAACAAGCAGTGAAGACTCTAGGTTTGATTATTTAAAATTGATATGTCTCTAGCTGTTATGGCATTATTATGATCTTATGCTGCATCTTGATCTATTGAAGTTATGATCATTATACTAACCCCTTAATACTAGAGATACACTTGTTGATCTCCTCTAGAAGATATTATTGTTCTTATGTAAATGCTTATTGTTTACGAGACAAAGTTGATCTCCTTTAGAAGATGTTCTTGGTCACTGACCTAGACTCCAGGCAGGATATCTTCCATGGAGGATACCATGGAGATTTTGTTGTTTTTGTTTCTTGTTCTGGGCAGGTCATAAGAGATAAATCTGAGAGGGAGTCAGACTCAGAGGGAGTCAATGATCAAGAAGAAGCCAACATAGTTTCGTGACACTTTGCAAAATGCAAAGGGGCATGCACCAGACGAAAGCGTTGTCCAAGGATTCTCTCAGATAGAGGGAGTTGGTTTCAGAGTTTGAGATGAAGGATCTTGACCGAATATATTGGGATTGGAAGCGTGGATGACACCATATGAGATATTCGGTAAGGAGACTGAAGAGGTTTATCATG